>CM024585.1:10589974-10656498 GCA_014182565.1 Eucalyptus marginata
AAATGTACAACACTGATTTTTGGCCAGCAAATCAAATATTTTAGCCTAGTGAAGCGAAGCTCAGTGACAAGAGAAGAGAAATGACCTCCTGAACGGAGAGATAATAAGTGAAATGAGTAAATTACCTATGTAACAGAGGACACATATCAGCAAGAGTTTGATCAGATTCGTGACACATAGATGCTCGATAAAACAAACTACATCCCACGGTCCCGAGCATAGTTCCCTGCATCATTGAAAAACAATGGGAAACTAGGTGAAAATAGGGAGACCGGATCAATGAGGTGAAACAGGAAGGTAACTCAAGAATTTAATATAGGCACAAGATAGATCGTCCGTAAAAGATATCGAGCAATGCCAGAAACAGTTATTTTATTGTTGCAAGCTCTGTGCTGCAGATTGTCCTCGAGGTTTTTGCCAAACCAGACTAGAAATGGACTTATTTTTTGGACATGACAACATGAACAAGAACTGGAAATAACAACATAGAGTTGTGATTGGCAGACACCAAAACTTCCTCAGTGAAGCAAAGTTTATAGTAAGAAAGTGCTTACTCGCATGATCCACCAAAAATGTTCTTGAACGGAGCAGCAACAGCATTTCCAACAACAGAGCCGACACTATGAGCAGCTTTACTTAGAACATCTCCCATTGCTTTACGTGCCTTTCTCCATCCAAATCAGTGCCTGAGAAATCATAAAGTGCAACACTAATGTCATTTTCTGAGGGTAAAATAACAACAGAAAAGGGACAAAACAATTCCCCAACTTCTGTTCCTTTGTTTCACAACGTTTCATTGCCACTTTTCCTGGTTTACATTATCAGAACAATTGAAGAGCCTCCTCCAATTAACAATACGGGAACGTAGCTTTTTGCCATCCCAAAATCATCGAAAGCCCCAGAAAAGGGAAATGGCCGCGTACGTTACACGATATCATCAATTCCTAAACTCAGTTTCATGACTTTTGCTCAAACAAGATCATGGAGAAAAAAGGAAACTGCATATTATGGATGTTACAAAGCGAAGCAGAGATGAAGGAGCACTTTGTAATGTAGAAAACTCTTAATGTCGAATTGTGGTCGATCTTCACCGGATATGTTAGGCCACGACGCGCACTCCGGGGATGCTCGCGTTGCCCAGAGCAGCCTCCCACTCCAGAAGGAACAATGGAAGAGGGGTGTCAGGAACCCGTTTAAGAATACGTTTGACAGAACGGAATGCTCGAGAGAGATGTAAGCAACAAGAGTATCTAGGAGATTCCCATTTGAACTGACGACAAGACCGTCGATACACAGATCCCAACAGACCTTTTTTCCTTCCACAGACTATCGGAGACGACGAATCTGTGGGAGGGAGAGACCAAAGGGCACCACTTTTGAAAGGCGTTAGTTGAACTAGAGAGAGGATGAACAAACGGTTATCATCCACAGATAGCATTTTTAATAATTCTCATAAAAATATCTCAATATCGAGAAAGCTAGAATAAATGTAGATAGCATTTTTAATATTCTTAATGTAAAAGATATTTTTTTATAGAATATTAAACTTCTTAAATGAATAAAATCAATATAATATTTTAATTCTAATATAAAACAAATTGGAAATAGCAAAAAAAAAATAACAATTTCGTTTTTATCTATTCCTATATGTATTTATATATTCGAATTTTTTTCTACCTTATAATATATATCAACATATAAATATATATTTAGTATTTATATTTATTACATATTTTAGGTATATTAGTATAGTTTATTATTTAATAAAATTTTATTAGAGAATGGTGGAATGGGAAAAAAGAAATGAAAAAAAAAAAGAACAGAAATGTGAGCAAAAAATGATAATATAATAAAAATAAAGTTGGCAAAAGTGTCGTGATAGATTCTTATAATCTCCATTTGTACAATTTTTTAAATTCATAATCGGATGTGAAAATATCCAATTTTATTATTATGATTCATCAAACAGTAGATAAGATATAGAAAAATCTATGTATTTCATATATTGTCCTATCTAGTCTTATCTCGACTAAAGATTTAAATGACTAAACAAAGCCTAAACTGATTTAATCATAATTCATGGATTTTGTGAAGGGATGCGATCACCTTTTGGTGTATAATTATATACTAGCCATCATGTATGCTCTATTTGCTTGCAAGCTTCGCCCTATGTCATTCAATCGGACTCTTATTTGGACATTATCATTCGTAAAAGTCAATTTGAACATCACATTTTAAAAGAGGTCGAATGACTTTCTCGACTTAAGTCTATAGAAATTCAAAAGAGGTCGAATGACTTTCTCGACTTAAGTCTATAGAAATTCAGATGATCAAAAGTGACCTAAATTGATTTAATCATCAAATCATGGATTTTGGGAAGGGATGTGATCACCTTTCAGTGTCTAATTATATACTAGCAGTCGTGCACGCTCTACTTGCGTGTAGGTTTCGCCTTGCATAATTCGAGTGGACTCTTATTTGGAAATTATCATTCGTAAAATTGGGTTGTATATCTCCATACCAACCATTATATGAACATCACATTTCAAAAAGGTGAAATGACTTTCTCGACTTAAGTCTATATGTACCTACCATCGGAGTACTACAAGGGATGGGATTATATTTAAGGGTGTGCATGGTCCGGGTTGGGCCGGTCCGCTCCCTAACCCTAGGACCAACCCGCATAGTGTTGGTCCTCAATTTTTGAGATAGAGGACCGACCCTGTTAAGCTTGGGATCGAGGACCGAACCGACCCATTGGGTTTGGTCCGATTCTAGGGTTAACCCAGGACCAATCAATAATTTTTTATTTCAATTTTTGTATTACTTAAAAAAGCGATTGAGAACCAACTTGACCCAATGGGTTCGGTCTGGTTTTAGGATTAACCTAGGACCAATCAATAATTTTTTATTTTATTTTTTGTAATCCTTAAAAAAGCAATTGAGAACTGAACTAACCCAATGGGTTCGGTCCGGTTTTAAGATCAATCCAAGACCAATCAATAATTTTTTATTTTGTACTCCTTAAAAGGGCAACTGAGGACTATACCAATCCAATGGGTTCGATGATGAGCGAGATCAGCTAAGAAAGGCAAGCGGTGAGGGTCAAGTGGGGTGAGTATCGAACAAAATGAGTATCGAATGTCGAGCGGGAAGCAACAAGCCAAGCGAGCATCGAGCGGCGAGCGGCACGAGTGACCCAAAACGAGCGAGGCGAGTGTCAAATGGTGAGCGGAGAAGTTGTTTATTTTGATTTTGGCAAATTGAAGACTAAGAGGACAAATAAGACATAAGAGAACGAATACTAGATAATGATAACATAAGGAGCTGTTTATGCTTTTTTAGACGTCGTGAGGACTCCTCACAAAAACATTTTCCTCCTTCGTAAATTATGACTATTGACGCCGTAAAAGACATTAAAAATCGAAGTTATTAAAGAATAATGTAAAATTACTTGAACTCCTCATTAAAGAACTGTTTAATATTGTTGACACCGTTTATTTTAAGGTTTTCTCTATATAAAAAAATTATAAGTAATATATTAGATATATATATACACATATAGTCAAGGTTGGTCCGGATTGGACCGACCCGGAACTTTTAGGACCGAGAACCAACCCACACAGTATTGGTCCAGGAATTCTAAGACCAAGGACCGACCCAATCTCCCTGAGAACCAGACCAAAACTGGCAGGGTTAGGCCGTCCAGGGTCGGTCCAGGGTCAACCCTGGACTGATGCTCACCCCTAATTATATCCCTCTCGCATGCAAATTAGATGAAGAACGACAATGCATTAAATCGACAAATTGAATTAAGGTTGAGGAGAACTGCAAAAGGAATAATGTATAAAAATGAGCATGAATAATCGAAATTTGGTTTTTATACCTTTTAAAAAAAAAACCCTGATTGGTCCACCTGAATTATGATCACGAAGTATCATCAGGTGGCCTCATTTGAAACATTTGAACTAATTACTCCAATTAATTGCAACGACCAACCGATTTGTACTCAACCTACCCAGATACACGTGTCCCATGTTCAAACCCCTTCACATCAAGAAATGTGCCATAAAAACAAATAATAAACCTATTATATCGATGTCATTTTAATCTTAAACTTTTTGAAAAAATTTCAAAAAAAAAAATCGAAAAAGCTATTATTTTCTCAAATAAGGACGCGGAGTAGACTCTACTTCAAATAAGGACCTGAAGTGACTTTAGTCGTTTCAAATAAGGACCTGAAGTGACTTTAATTGTTTCAAATAAGGGTCTGACCTTGCTGGTTGCCCACCAACTAATTTTTCTAACTAGTCAAGGGCGTTTTCGTCCTTTTTTTTTTTTTTTTTTTTTTTTTTTTCCTTTTTTGGCATTGGTTGCCAACCACTGGGAAGGGCCAACGAGGGCTCAACGACCCTCGCTGGTCATTGGGAAGGATCGACAAGGGCCCGCAAGCTATCAACGATGGCCAGGGGCGGGCAAGGGCAAGGACGAGGGCTTGCAAGCCCTTGCTAGTCGCAAAGTGAGGCCACCCTTGCCAAATCTGGCGAGGGTCCGCCTCACCTACCCCAAGCAAGGGCTTGACCACCCTTGCTAGTGGGCAACAACCCTCGCCGATCGCCGGTGAGCGTTGTTGAGTCCTCGCTTGGGACATGCGAGGTTGCCCAACCCTCATGGATGGCTGCGAAGGGCGACCTTCCCCAAGGTGAGGGTCGCCTCCGATGGCCAACCAGCAACCGGTGAAGAGGAAGAAGAACCAACAAAAAAAAAAAGGAAGAAAAAAAGGAAAATGACAGATGACGAAAATACCCTTGATCGTCGACAAGTCGGGCTCTTATTTGAAACAGACATAACCATTTTAGGCATTTATTTGAAATAAGATATACTTCAGATCCTAATTTGGGAAAGTGATGGCATTTCAAGTCATTATTTGAAATAAGATTTACTTCAAGCCTTATTTGAGAAAATAAGGACACTTCATATCCCTTTTTGGAATTTTTCCTAAATTTTTTAATTCGATTAATTTAATTGTAAACCTTTTGATATTTGTATCAATTCAGTCCATCTGATTAATTTAGTTCGGAAATTGCTGACATAGACATCAGTCATCCTATGTGGCATTTTATTTAATTTTTTATTATTTTTTCAAATTTTTTATTAATTTTTTTCTTTTATCATTTCCCCTTTTTCTTCTCTTTTTCCTTCTTTTCTTTCCAGTTTTTGTTTTTTATTTCCTTTCGTAGACTGGTGAGGGGAGATGGCGAGGGCATCCCGGCTGAGGCCTGCGTCGTCGAGAAGACGACGAGAAGATCGAGAGGAGTGAGCTGTCTGCGTCGTCGCCTTCTTCTGCATCAAAGTGGATACCAAGATTTACGGCGATTAATTGAGCCCCCACCAAATATTGCACCATTTCAATCACTCTCTCTCTCTCTCTCTCACCTTCTTTTCCCCTTTTCTTTTTTCGCTTCGCCAATCTGGAGCTTTCGGGCTTTGCCTATAAAAATGGCCACGGATCCCTTCGCTAGATCTGGTGAGAGGCGACCACGTCTAGCCCTCGTCAGCAGCCGTGGGCCTCTGTCGGTCATCGTGGAGGCTGGCGGCCGGCGGCCGGCAAAGGGAAGAGAAAGGAAAGAAAAGAAAGAAAAATAAAAGAAAAAGGGAAATGAGAAAAAGAAAAGAAATAACTAATAAAAAAATTGGAAAAAAAATTATATAAAAATTAAATAAAATGCCCACGTCAACGTCAATGTGTCAATAAGACGACCAACGTCCACATCAACAATTTAAAAATATCTAAGAGTGAATTTGCCGAATGGACTAAATCGATACCAGCAAATTAGTTATCCGATGCAAGACTATGCTTCACACGCACCTTAACGCAAGTAATGCAAATAAACAACCTCCCAGATCAAATAATCCATTATTTCAAGATAAACTATTGCTATCAATAAATTATGGAGCGAATTGTCAAGATTCGATCTTGAAACATGTACTCCAATATCATGTGGGACATATCATTCTTTCTAAAATGTCAAAATTGTTAGGACATGGATCAACAATATAATCGTAGGTTATTGCCTACGCTATTGAGTTAGGTCGCCCACTTCTAGGAAAAAACATCGCATGTTCTATAGATCATATAGATCAAGTCCACCTAGACCGTTGATCAAGCGGAGTCCACAGTGAAGGTCACACGAAGTCAAGACGTTCAATTTACTCTCTCATGACGGCGACCCAGAAGACTAAGTCGTCGCATGAAGTCGAGACGTCCAATTTTCTCGTTCAATTTACCCTCTCATGACGGCAACCCAGAAGACTAGGCTGTCGCATGAAGTCGAGACGTCCAATTTTCTCGTTCAATTTACCCTCTCATGACTCGGAACAAGCAACGAATATTCAATCTCCCGCAACACGTGTCGAACGTTCAACCAGTCCCCACTTTCTATATAAATTCACCAACCCGGTCACGTTTAGACTCACCCAATTTGCTAGAGCAATTGCTTTCGTATACTCCACAAAAGTTAGCTCTCGGTTATATAGCTCGGAGAATTCGCAATGGCTCGCCTGCATTGTTGAAGCTGGCTTGTGTGCTGCTCGCATGCATGGCGGTGGCGGTGGCTCCGGTGGCTCGAGCCGCGGTAACATGCAGCCAGGCGTCGAGCGCTCTAGCCCTGTGCATTCACTACGTGAGGAGCGGCATGGGGCCCATGCCAGCGTCTTGCTGCAATGGGATCAGGTCGCTCAACTCGGCAGCTCAGACCATGGCGGACTGCCAAGCCACTTGCGAGTGCTTGAAACCGGTCTCGGGAAGCATCTCCGACCTTAACTACGGAGTCGTCGCTGGGCTTCCCGGGAAGTGTGGGGTCAGCATCCCGTACAAAATCAGCCCCGACACGAACTGCAGCAGGTATGTGCTTCGTTTAGCCTCGCGGTCCAAAGGTGGACGAAACCTTGTTTTTTTCTTGACCGCGTTGTGTGACACATACTTTTTGAGGAAAAAGTACAAAAAAAGTCATAAACTTATTGTATTGGTACCAAATTCAGTCATAAACTTTTCAATCGGATCAATTTAGTCCTAAACCTTTTAATATTGGTACTAATTCATTCCATCTGGCCAATTTTGGCCGGCCGGCATTGATGTGGCAATTTTTATGATTTTTTTCAAATTTTTTATTAATTTTTTTCTTTTTTTTCTTTTTCCTTTTCTTTTTCAATGGTGGCCGGCAAGGGCTGCAAAGCCCTCGCCTGCCGCCGGTGAGGGTCGCAGCCCTCGCCGGGCCTCTCCCAGGGTCACCGGTGAGGCCAGCCTTGCCCTGGCCTTGCCTCGGGCAAAGGTGGCCTCGCCTGCGACTGGCGAGGCCATGGCGGCCATCACCGGGGTGAAGGCGAGGGCCACAAAGCCCTCGCCGCCGTCGGCAAGGGGTCACGGCCCTAGGCGAGGCCGAGCGGGGGCCGCGACCCTCGCCGGCGAGGCGGCTTCGCCCGATTTGGGTGAGGCCAACCTCGCCTTAGCCTTGCCGCGGGAGAAGGCGGCCTCGCCGGCACGGCGAGGGCTTTGCGGCCCTAGCCTCCACCCCGGTGATGGCCACCATGGCCTCGCCAACCGCCGGCGAGGCCACCTTCGCCCGCGGCAAGGCCAGGGCGAGGCTGGCCTTGCCCAGATCCGGGCGAAGCCGCCTTGCCGACGGCCTTGGGAGAGGCCGGGTGAGGGCCGCGACCCTCACTGGCCACCGCTAGAAAAGAAAGGAAAAAGGAAAAAAAAATTAATAAAAAATTCGAAAAAATAATTTAAAAAATCATTAAAATTGCCACGTCAACGTCCGGTCATCGACCAACGTCCACGTCAGCAGCGGCTAGTCAAAATTGGCCGGATGGACTGAATTGGTATCAATACAATAGGTTATGACTTTTTTTATACTTTTCCCAACTTTCTGGCTATTTTTGCTTTTGTTTCTCTGTTTTGTTTTTTTTTTTTTTTTTTTTTTTTTAAGTTTCTGGTTGTGAAGCTCATTGTTAAATGTTTTGTTGCAATGTGAAGTGAGAACGGATCATGGGGGTGCTTTTCAGCTTTGGAGATAAGAGTAGTTAGCTTCGAATAAAATGAACGTACGAACCAATACTAGGTTTGTAACTCGGTTATGTATGACTAGCATCCTTTGCTTGTGCTGTGTACTAATAAGAATATAAATGAAGGAAATTATAATATGTTTCCTTTCTTTTGTTCTTAGGGCCTATGTGGTAATCAGCTAAACAATACTTGATTATATTCTTTTGTTCCTTGAAACAAATTTATTTCTCAAAATAGATTTAGAACAGAACCAAGAAATTAAAAAAAAAAAAATTGCTTTCTTGTTCTCAGGAGCAACTCTAGAATCAAGTGCATTTTCTTTCTTCTTCTTCTTTTTTTTCTCTTTTTTTTTTTCTTCTTCTCCTTTATCCATTGGCCGGCAACCTCATCGAAGCATCACTAGCCCCTAGCAAGGTCAAGCCTCGTCGGCGGAGCCTCATTGACGGCTAGGCAAGGCTCAACCGACTAGGCGAGTTTAGGCTCGCCCAAATCCAATGAGGCTGAGATTGCCTAGCCGCTGGTGAGACTCGACCTCACCAAGCCACCATGAGGTTGGGCTCGCCATGGTTGGGTGACACCGCCCTCGCGGTGGTCTGGTGAAGGCGAGCCTTGTTGACGGCTAGATGAGACTCGACCTCACCTTAGAACCTTGCCTAGATCTGGCGAGGCCAAGCTCGCCCAGCCAAGGCTCGGTTGAGGCCTCGCCAAGCCACCACGAGGGCGGCGTTGCCCGGCCAAGGCGAGGCCAACCTCATGGTGGCCCAGCAAGGTCAAGTCTCGTTGGGCGAGGCCACACAGCCCTAGCCAAGGCTTGGCTGAGCCTCACCCAACCAATGGGGAGGCTTGGCCTCATCAGGGGCCAATGACACTCCAATGAGGTCGTCAGCCTAGCCAAGGCCGGCAACCAGCCAAAGGATGAAAGAGAATAAGAAAAAGAAAAGAAAAATGTGAAAAATGTAATAAAATTATTAAAAAATAAAAAGAAATTCTAAATCACAAAAGAATTTGAGATCTTACCAAATGCTTTTTATCCTAGGTGTTCAAAAACTTGTCCAGGGAACGAATAAGAAATAATCATTTCTGATAAGAAATTATTCTCGATGACATAATAGTTACCAAACAGGCCCTTAGTATTATTTTGGGTTCTTTTCTATTTTCATTATTCTTCTCATGTTGGTCATTTTCAAAGGAAGAGAAATCATAACTAGAGAGAGAGGTATCCGCACACTCTAAATCCACAGTATCTCGTTAGTAATAACTCTCTTCGGCGTGTGCAAACTCTATGGACATATCAGTCACGAGTCTGTAGTGGGCACAGCACGGATCGTGCAACAAAATGTACTGAGAATTATGACGTCACCGCAGATAGAGTGCCATCTATTCGCGCTTCTCCTCCTCAAGGTCTTCTCCGAGTTTGGCCACACTATCACCTGTCGCCTTGCTACCACTTGTCAAAGAGATGCCCTCCTCACCGTCTTCATTCTCTTCCAAGTATGTTTCCAAAGCTGGTAGTTCTTATATCTGGTGAGATTGGATGCGGAAAGACCACACAGGTTAGGTTACCAACTCTTTGCTTTGCTTTCTTTACGGTACATAAATCGTGTTCAATCTGAAATATTCTGCGGATGCATGCTTGCTATCATGTGGCCGTTGCTTTTCCAATTGAAGACCTATTCCTCCGCCACATTCCTGAATACTTTAACAATTGAAAGACATAATATTACCATTTTCACGCAGTTTTCGGAAATTATGGTTTAATTGAAGTTTATTTGGAGATTGAATTTCATTGGTTCCCAGCAAACTATAGAGTCATTCTTCTTGACACCTTTTTTGGGGTACCATAATATCCTTCGCAAGGCATGAAGTTCTGGTTAAACGCCCCAAATAGCTCATAGTTCAAAGGCTATTCCCTACCACCACGCTCCCACCATCCAAATCCAGAGGGGGTAGTCGAACTTCCACCTCTCCATTCTCATGAGAGACGGTGGCCAATAGGCAAGCCCTAGTGTTTTCCTTGAGTTTATTTGTTTTGAATCTATTTTTCTCTAGGAGCTGTGCTTTTAGAAAGATGAATTTGCTCGGGATGACATAAACCTTGGACATTGTTCTTACACCGTTTCGTTGTGGCACAAGAATTACATGTTTCGATCTTTTGTTCAAGCTAACAACAATCCTGAATTGGCGATCTCAACTGCTCATGTTAGAGCTTACTTTAAGCGGCCTTAAGTTGAGGGTGATCATACGATATTAAGGGCAATCATCTTTAGCGTCCAACATGGACGCCAAGTAATTTGACTTTGTTTACAAGATGACATCGAACAACTGTATATTGCATTTGCTATTACATGATTTAGGTGGGTGTTTACGACGGAGAAAGTATCGAGGTTTACATGTTTGGATACGCTACTTTTTTTTATTGTAACATCTGGAGATAGTTTCTAGAATTATTGTGGTCCAAGAGGATGCTTTTATTTATACATTAATTACTCAAGTTCTTTATACAACTTAAGAAGCAGCTCCTTGCTAAAGGAAGACACCTATTTCCAATACATTCTGAGGACTAAATATCGCATGAATTCTTCAGGTCCCTCAGTTTCTTTTGGACTCGATGTGGGCTTAAGGGTGAGGCGTGTAAGATTGTTTGTACCCAACCCCAGCGAATCTCTGCAACATCAGGTGCGCTATTGTGGCTGACTAAAACTCACTCTTTCTAACTCTTATGTGAAAAATCTGATTGTCTTCTGATTCTGTGTAGTTGCTGAAAAAATCTTCTGAAAGAGGAGAAAATGTTGGCGATGATATCGGATACAAGGTAGTCAGTCATACCTCATCGAGCTAGGAGAGTGTAGTGCATCTATGTTCAAACTCCAATTACCTAATGGACTTTATGAAGCTAAAAGTTGAATACTGTAAAGCATAGGTGAGATATTGTTTTTTGTGAAGCATAGATTCTTTATGACCTGTCCAGGTATGACTTGTAGATATGCATACTCGGAAGAGAATGAAGACAATGAGGAGGGCATCTCTTTGACAAGTGGCAGCAAGGCGACAGGTGATAGTGTGGCCAAACTCGGAGAAGACCTTGAGGAGGAGAAGCGCGAATAGATGGCACTCTATCTGCAGTGATGTCATAATTCTCTGTACATTTTGTTGCACAATCCATGCTGTGCCTACTACAGACTCGTGACTGACATGTTCATAAAGTTTGCAGACACAGAAGAGTAATACTAACGACGTACTGTGGATTTACAGTGTGAGGACACCTCTCTCTAGTTACGATTTTTCTTCCGTCTGTGATTATTCAATAGAGAACTCAAACTAGGAAATGGAACTGATAAATGAGAAGATGTCTTACAGCTGAGGCTCTTAACTCTGTGCCCCTCTTTCTTCCCATATGACAATTACTTATAGTTGACATCTTTCCGTTAATGCAATTCAATCCCCCTTTTTGGGATATTTCCCAGTATGCGCTTGGATTTCTTGCATGATGGATTCTGTCCCTTTTCACTGGAATCGGATGTGCTCAACAGCAGGCTTTGCACTGTTAAATGCAATTCAGAGACTGCAATAACCACTAAAAGTTAGAAATAGTTTGACGCATTAGCATGAGGCCATCTCTACTTCTAAAGAATAAGCCGCGAGGAGAACGGTACATCGAACAAGTCATAGCGAGACTATCAGGTACTTGAAAAAGGTATAGTGCATACTAATTTTAGATCTGAAAGATATATATGAAGAATACTATACTATAAAAGACGGTCGCACCAGATTTGCTGAAACGATAGAGCTTCAAATTCAAGTCTTGTATGAAGAGAATGCATTCAATCAAGTTTTCTTCTTTTATGAGCCACAGCGGATTGGCTATTCCTTCTGTTCCTCTTTCTGGTGATGGCAATTGTGGTCAGACTCCATTAAATTCACAGTCCTCATGCCCAGTTTAATAAAAGGGTAACGAGCATTTTGATTACTGTCGATCTATTCGCAGTAAATCTATGCAAAACACCACATTTATCATTGCGAATTTGGTGGCAAGAAGATCCTGTTTACCATGAATCCAGACGTCTAGGTAAATATTGGCAGTTCGAAAGAACAATGGAAGTTTCTGTTGATACTAAACATTTTCAGAACCAAAAACATGGGCGTACATAGTCTGACAGGTCCATGTCTATCTCATTGGATTGATCACCTCTAAAATCGGTTTTCCTGCGCGAACTTCCCTGGGGAGTTTCACGGCCAATGCAGATAGGAAATACTTGCGTACATATATCATTGGTAACTTGGACATAGACAATTAGATCACTGCAAAGAAAGCCTCATCTAACATCTAAATGCTCGCCAGGATCTGGCCATTGCTAGGGCCTCAAAGATCTCTCTCTATCACATATGCACACAGGTGAACCCTATGCAAAAACCTTGCAGCAGACAATAACTTGTTGTTTCTGAATTGTGACTGCTGTCCTCAATATGGTAGTATTCAGGTCAATGCAATTCTCTCTTTTTCATCGGAAGACAGATGAAACATCGGTAGACAAATCTCTTTTTTACTGCACCTAATATGATCATCATTGGACCCTCTGGCGTTTAAAAGTTCCGCCTCTTCTTTCAGTATGTACCATGCTTATCTGATGATGTCTTGAAATCCTTGATCTCCATGAACCTCTCCCCAAGGCGAAAGCAACATGCCTAGACTTCAGCTTTACATGCCTGTGGCAGTGATGGCGATGGTGCCAATGGTTACGGTTGCTATATGAAGCAAGAGGGCCTTCCGTCCTCTCTCTGAGTAGTTTCCCTTTCCTACTTGCGCTGAGATGATGACTCGAATAATCATAACTTATGTCACTCAGGCTATATCCTGCTTCAAAGTCTCGGAAGCGGCGCCACCCACGGTAGACCCGCTTAGTGCTGCTTATCTTGTACCGCATGAAACAGCAAATGTGCCCGAGTGCACAACAGTGCGTCCCGCATGCAAGCCAGTACATGTTACAGAGGCTTTTCCCTATGCACTGGCAAATCCCCAGCTTGAACAACAGATACAGGAATAGTAGAGCTGAAAACATCACACACACGAGAAAACACTTCAGCCGATCATGAAATTGTACGAATACTGTTTCCTGGTTCCTAATCGAATGTACAAGATTATTATGCGAGAATTACTCGCGAAAGCTTCAAATGAAAAGGCAGATGGTTCTCTAAACATTGCATCCTGCCAATAAGTATATCTTAAAAGCAGAGAGTTTTCTCAAACTTGTCTGGAATCTGAGAGAATATCAAATGATGAAAGCCGTCGCCGGAAAAACCCCCGACATTATTTCTCTGGTAGGATGCTAAAATGAGATTATCAATATGGAAAAGACAGGATATATCCTTTACCATAGTCTCAACCAAAAAGTACAACGGAATAAGAACTGAAGGACCAATTTTTGGATCGCAAGTCAAATCTATTTTCACCTAGCGAAGCGAAGCTGGGTGGCTAGCGGAGAGAAATGACATTCTGAACGGAGAGATAATAAGGGAAATGAGTACATTACCCATGTAACAGAGGACACATATCAGAAAGAGTTTGATCAGTTTCATGACACATGGATGCTCGATAAAACAAACTACATCCCACGGTCCGGAGCATAGTTCGCTGCATCATTGGAAAACAGTGAGAAACTAGGTGAAAATATGGAGACGGGAGCAGTGAGGTGAAACAGAAAGGTAACTCAAGAATTTAGTATGGGCGAAAGATAAACCGCCCGTAAAAAATATCGAGAAATGCCAGAAACAATTATCATTTCTTTTTTTTCTTTTTTTCTTTTCTTTGTTACAAGCAAACCAGACCAGGAATGGACTTATATGGTTTCAGACATAACAACATGAACAAGAACTATAATATAACAACATAAGAGTTGTAATTGGCGGACCCCAAAGCTTCCTCAATGAAGCAAAGTTTATATTAAAAAAGCACTTGCACGATCTGCCAAAACACAGCATTTCCAACGATAGAGCCGACGCTATGAGCAGCTTTACTTAGAACATCTCCCATTCCTTTATGTGCCTTTCTCCATCCAAATCAGTGCCTGAGAAATAATATATTGCAACACTAATGTCATTCCCCGAGGGTGAAATGACAACAAAAAAGGGATAACACGATCCTCCAACTTCTGTTCTTTTGTCACAACGGTTCAATGCAATTTTTCCTGTCTACATTATGAGGAAAACTGAACAACCTTCTGCGAGGAACAATGCAAAAGCTTCAGGGTTTCCCTCCATCCAAAAATCATCGAAAGCCCCAAAAAAGGAAAACGGTTGTTTACATTGCATCTTCTCATTGTTATCTAAACTCAGTTCTATGTCTTTTACGCAAACAAGATCATGGAGAACAAAGGAAACTGCATATTATGCTTGTCACGAGTGAAGCAGAGATGGAGGAACACTTTGTAATGTGAAGACTCTCTGGGTTTGGTCGGTCTTCACCGGATGCTTCAGGCGGCGACGTGCACTTCGGGGATGCTTTTGTTGCCCGGAGCAGCCTCCCACTCCAGAAGGAACAACGGAAGGAGGGGATGCCACGAACCCATTAAGAGTACGTTCGACAGAACAGAATGCTCGAGAGAGATGGAAGCGCCGAGAGAATCTACGGGATTCCCATCTGAACCGACGACAAGACCGTCGATGCACAGATCCAAACAGACATTTCTCGTCCACAGACTATCGGAGACGACGAATCTGTGGGAGGGGGAGACAAAGAGGGCACCACTTTTACAAAGCGTTAGTTGAACTGAAGGAGAGGATGAACAAACGGTTACCATCCCTCGTTATCAGTTTTCGTTGTGTTCATGGCTCTAGGCATATACATTTGAGACTACATTTGATAATCAACATAAAATTCAGGATATAATAAATTCCCTATCCTGTGTTTGATTCTTATCGAAAATAGGATAAAATCGGATTTGAAATGATATAAATCTCATAAAAATATCACAATATCTCGTGGGGAGGTGAGATAGCGGTCAATTGGATTTCTAATATTAATAATATAAAGATTATTTTTATCGAACATGAAACTTCTTAAATTAATAAAATTGAAATAATATTTGAATTCTGATGTAAAAAGAGAATTTAAAAATAAAAATAACAATTTCGTTTTTATTTATTCTTATTTTTATTTATATATTCGAATTTCTTTCTACCTTGTAAGACATATTCAATAAATATAGATATATATTTAGTATTTATATTTATTACGTATTTTGGATATTTAAGTATTTTTGGTATATTAGTTTTGTTTATTATTTAATAAAATTTTCATTAGAGAATGGTGGAATGGGAAAAAAGAAATAAAAAAAAAAAGAACAAAAATATGAGGGAAAATTGATAAAATAATAAAATAAAAATGAACTTGTATGAGATATTATCATCATCTCCATTTATGCAGTATTTAGGTTCTTTTACACCGATATGATGTTTATACCAAACAATGGATATAATAGGATATGAAAATATCCAACTTTATTATAATGATTTACCAAACGGTAGATAGGATATAAAAAAATTCATGAATTTCATATCTTATCTTATATACCCCTATCCTAACTTGAAATTAAGATGACCAAAAGAAGCCTCAATTGATTTAACCATACTTCATGGATTTTGTGAAGGGATGCAATCACCTATTGGTGTCTAATTATATAATAGCCATCATCCATGCTTTACTTGCGTGTGGGTTTCACCCCATGTTGTTCAACACGACTCTTTTTTGGAAATTATCATTTGTAAAATCAATTTGAACATCACATTTCAAAAGAGGTCGAATGACTTTCTCAACTTAAGTCTATATGTAGTGACCATCGATGTACTACGAGGTTAGGTTTATATCTCTCTCGTGTGCAAATCAGATGAAGAACCACGATGCATAAAATCGACAAATTGGTAAGGTTGAGGAGAACATAAGGAATGATGTATAAAAATGAGCATGAATAATTGAAATTTGGTTTTTATACTTTAAAAAAAAAAAACATTATTGGTCCACTTGAATTATGATCACGAAGTATGATGAGGTGGCATCCTTTGAAACATTTGGATTAATTACTCTAATTAATTGCAACGACCAACCGATACATACTCAACTTCCACCGACACACGTGTCCAATGTTCAAACCCCATTTCACATTTACATCATGTCCCCTCTTCCCGTCCCAAAGACTTTATGCTTTTCATACTGATTCATGGCAAGATTCTATTTATCTCGCAAAAATTGAATAATTTAAAAAATGTTATTTTAATAAATAATCGTTTGTATTACTTATAAAATGAATCAAGAAAAATATTTTTATCTTTCACGAAGACGTTTAGATATAAATTATTATTGAGAATAAAAACATTTATTATTGACTAACTATTTTAAGTGATAAAAGTGACCATTTCTAGAAAATATTTTTTAAATCATTCATTTTTCGCGAAACAAACATAATTAAGAATAGGCGGTCTTTAAGGGTGAATAACAACACAGCGTGCGCTCATGGGAAAACATATTTCACGCCTTAATCACTTGATTGACATACCGTGCATTCATGTTAGTGTGCGATAAGCATTTCAATGATCGTCTCCGTTTGAATTTTCAAACTCTCGATTATTATCAATCGATGTCTCCACACATGTCACGTTCACATGATGTAACTGCTGCAAGAGAGTGCCTTCTCCTGCCAATAAGATGACAAATTGTTAGTGGTGTAAAATTAAGTCACAACATTACACCACGTAAAAGCAATGATCCTCCATGAAGCATCCCTAAGTTTGCAAACATATATGAAAGTAGTAACTAAGATGAATTATGCACTATTAATCTCAAATAAAGAAATTATTGTTAGATGTTTCACAATAATTATGCAATAGATTGATTTAATTAAAAGGCCAAGAAGATGAGATTCTATAATTTCAAGATGTCTCAACCTAAATCTTAAAAATTGCAAGAGGTAGTTGTGTAACACAACATCCATTATTGCATGTTGCCACACCGTGTGGTAACACACCATTTATTAACTTGTTGCTACACTATAACACCGACCTTCATCCATTGCACTTCATCAGTGCCTACTACATTAGTTATCCAATGCGAGACTACGCTCGATTGATGCATTCACACATGCACCCTTGCGTGAGTAATGAAAATAAACGACTTCCTGGATAGAATAATCCACTATCTTAAAATGAAATATTGCTATCAATAAATTATCTTTGGAGCGAATTGTTAAGATTCGTTCTTGACACATCTGCTTTAATATCATGTGAGACAAATCATTCTTTCTAAAATGTCAAAATTGTTAGGACATGGATCAACAATGTATAAACATGATTCTCAACAAACACCATTTGGCTAAGATAATTTGCAGGTTATTGCCTAAACTATTGAGCTAGGTCACCCATTTCCTGGAAAAGAAAACATTGTATAGTCTATAAATCATATATATCAAGTCCATTTAGACCATTGATCATGTGAAGTCCATAGTAAAGCTCACAAAATTAATAATTGAAATGGTATCGGTTCCCATCATTTATGTATCATGTAAAATAGCTCACATGTCGGTCTTATTCGGAAACGTAAGAATCACAATTAAAGGCACGGCAGCAACCAAATGACTAATCACCATGAGGTTGCATGAAGTCAAGACATTCAATTTACTCTCTCATCACTCGCAACGACCAACTAATACTCAACCTCCCTCAACACGTGTCGCACGCTCAACCCCTCCCCACTTTCTATATAAACTCACCACCCCAATCACGTTTAGACTCGCCCAATTTCCAAGTACAATAGCTTTCATTTCCTCCACAAAAGTTTGCTCACGATGGCTTCCTCTGCATTGTTGAAGCTGGCCTGTGTGCTGCTGGTGTGCATGGTGGCGGTGGCTCCGGCGGCTCGAGCCGCAGTGACATGCGGCCAGGTGTCGAGCTCTCTGGCCCCGTGCATTCCCTACGCAAGGAGTGGCCGGGGGCCCGTGCCGGCGGCTTGCTGCAATGGGATCAGGTCGCTCAACTCAGCGGCTCGGACCACGCCGGACCGCCAAGCCGCTTGCAAGTGCTTGAAATCGGTCACAGGAAGCATCTCCGGCCTTAACTACGGAGTCGTCGCCGGGCTTCCCGGGAAGTGCGGGGTCAATATCCCATACAAGATCAGCCCTAGCACCAACTGCAACAGGTATGTGCCTCTTTTAGCATCGTGGTCCAAAGGGGCGACAAGACCTTGTTTTTCCTTGACCACCGATCGTTAGTATGTCGCGTGATACATGCTTTGCATAACACATACTTTCTTCATATCTCGATCGGCTGTTTCTCCATCTTTTTTCTTTATTTTGTTTGAAGAGAAGTTTATAGTTGTGAAGCTGATGGCTTGATGTTTTGTTACAGCGTGAAGTGAGAATGGATCGTACGAGCACGTTTCAGCTTTGGAGATAGAAAGAGTAATTAGCTTCGAATAAATTGAATGTACGAACCGATACTAGGTTCGTAACTCCCTTATGTATGACCAGCATCCTTTGCTGGTGCTATGTACTAATAAGAATATGAATGAAGGAATTATAATATGTTTCCTTTTCTATGTTCTAAGTATTGTTTCGTGTTTTCTTTTTTCATTTGTCTTCTCATTTGACGGGCGGAGCCAACACAAAATGTTATTAGGGTCGAATCAAAACCAAAGTGATGGTTCACATATGCTCCAATCTCCTTGACAATCATGTTAAGTTCAAGCTCATATCGTTATGACTAATGCGAAAGCTTAGACAAATCAAACGATTTGTGCAAGAATTGAATTGTACAATTTAAACCTGAACTAGAGCGATTTACGTGTTAAATTCTCTTATAAAATGGATTCACAATATATAAACATAGTTCTCAACGGTTATTAATTTGATAACATTAAACATTGCATTCAATAATTTACTAACAAAATATTTGCCTGAACTATTGAACTAGGTCATCGACTTCTTGGAAAAATAATTTACGATCTATAAACAATATAGATCGAATAACCTATCTATACCATTGATCATATGAAATTCATGGTGGACCTCACACAATTAATGGTTGAGATGTTCTTGTTCTTTATGATACCATTAGTCATGTAATAGCTTCTCCGCTTCTAGCACGTACTCGTAAGCAGAACGAGGAACCTGTCGGTCGTACTCAAGAGAGGTCCAAATCACAAATTAAGGCTCACTACCAACCAAATGGCCAGGCATCCTGAGGATTCTGTAATTATATGTAACCTAGAAATAGGGGCACGAAGTCTTAATGTCATTTTAAAAAGTTTCAGAGCTCTAAATGAGTTTAAACTTATTGAACTCACTTATTTCAAGGCTCTCGAGGTTTTCGCAAGCTTCAAAAGGGGAGTGAAAATCTGGACTCGAACGTTATTCTAAAAAAATTCAAAACGGCAACAATTTATCCACCGGATAATTTTGATGACACCATGTGTTAACATATTAAATGAAAGGAAAAGCAAAAAGGAATGAAAGCTAACATTAGATATGATGTTGGCATCTCGTTTGAATATATAATGAAGGGAAATAGCGTGTGGGAGAAGATAAAAAAGCTATAGAATCCGAGTGAGGAGAGCATGTCGTCCTGCTCAGTTAAGACATTGGTTACACTTGATTTGCGCAACACGGCCAACGACAAGTACTTACCTCTCCAAGACACTTGTCCTATGTTTAAGCCTTCCTCACTTCCTTACTTAAAACCCTAAACACCCAATCATATGTACATTCATCGAATTTCTTAATATCATCTTCTATTGAGATAATTGTCCAAAAAACTCATAAAACTATCATAAAACGACAAATTCAATAATAAACATTTTAATTGTGTCAATTCATTCATAAATCTTTCAACTATTTATCAATTTATCTCTTTCAGTCAATTTTGACCAGAATATATTACTTTCAAAATTTTGAAAAGCTTAGCACATGAAATTATTAGATTAATTGAGAGTAAGGATATACTTATTTTAGGGAAGATTTCTTGATAAAGAAAAATATTTTCTTATTCTCAGGTTCAGAAGGTTAAGAGGGTAATTTTCCTAACTTTAAGAACTTATATATTTTTAATCTTAAATAATTATTTATTGACTGATCGTTTCTAATAAATTAAATTTGTGAAAGCTTTAAAAAAATCAAATCCCAAAAAAACACTGCAGTAAGGGTCTATGCAAAGTCTTGGAATGGAGGGTTGGGAGTTCAAATTTCTCACCTTTTCAGAGAGGATTGAGGTGGAGACGATTTCATTTCACCGTATTCCCACACCTAAGTGTCTTAGAGTAGGATTAGCGTAGAATCGATCAAAAAAAAAGTCTTGTCAACCTAATGAATGAGGATGTAAAACTCACCCTAGATTTCACATGTTATATTCGTAGGAGTACGGATCCATTCAAGGCTCGATAGCCAAAGAAACCAAAGGCGAAAGCGAAAGCACAAGCAGGGACGGCCACCTTGAACGAGAAGGCATTCAATCCCGGCAATAAATACTCAACGACCAACGGGTCCAACACCAATCTCCTTGTACTCTCACCCACACGTGTCGCACGACCAATGGCCTTTTCCTTAACTATCCGAAGTTATCAAACCTACCCACGCCCCATCGCATTTAAACTCATCCAATTTATTGGGATCGCCTTTCGCAGTCGCCCGACTAGGGTGGACATTCCCAGCAATCGAGAATCGTCCACTAAAAATTAATTTCAAAGAATTAAAATTTAGAAACCACCCCCGGCATGATCCAATTTTCTGATGGGTCCATAGAACTAATCCCATTAAGCTTCGTTAGACAAATCAGAAAAATGACGAGAGAAAGAAGCTTATTATATTGATATTTTCTTGCCCTCCACGACTTTTAAAGCTTGAAGAGGCTCTCATTTAAGATGACAAATGAAATGAGCCTAAGACCCTCGGGAAACAATGATGCAATGCAAATAATTTCTTCCTTTTCTTCCTTTTTGTTTTTCAAGATAGCGAGCGATCATCACAAGTAGGCTAGGGTTTGTTTTGTTTCTTCGACTTTTCACTGTCGTTGAAAGTGAACTAAATTATATATATATAACAGTCCAGTCTAGGTGAGTTAATGAACGGCTTTGCACTTAAAATAGGGAACTAAATCAACACTAATAAATGAGAACTAACAATTTTGGGCCAGTTCAGTCTAGTTCTAGACGGTTCTTAATTTCTTTGCACACACCTACTCCCAACATGCATGGCGGCAACAACAGTGGTTTCGCCTACTTGAGCCTCAAACATGCGGCTCTTCATCGAGGGCGTTCAAGCTCCATGCATTCCCGCGCAAGGTCCATGCCGGCGACTTGCTGCAGCAGAATCCGATCGCTAGACTTGGCTACCAAAACCAGGCCGGACCACCAACCTACTCGCGAGTGCTTGGAAGTGGTCTGGAAGCATCTCCGGCCTTAACTACGGAGCCTTCGCGAGCAGTGTGGCGGGATCAGCATTACATTTATGCTCCGCACTTCATGAAAAATGAAGAATTTTTAAATCATGGACCGGTGTGGACTAAAACTTTTAGGCTCAATACTCGCCCCACAACACCCAAGCCTTTTTTTTTTGGTAATTCAAGGGCAAGACTACAAAAGGCCAGTTCTTAGTAGGCGATTGAGCAACCCACAAACATCCATGTAAGTCCAGGTACTTGGCCTATTCAAGAGGCCATAACCCAGAATAAATGGGTGGGATTCGAATAAGTGATCTCTAATTTATAAACTAAAAATTAGTAGACGTTCCAATTAACTTGGTCCCTCATGAGGATTAACCAGGTCTAATCATGTGACACAAACTAACATAATGTTTCATCCTTGAGACAAGGCGAGGAGTACCTCAAAGGCAGGCGTTTTAATTTTATCCTAGAGGAAACTTACCATAGGCCACCCCAAATTGGAAAAGTTCTTATATGTACTCGAATCTGTAAGCTCACTTCATCTTAATCATTAATGATGTGGATCTCATGTGAAATTCACATGATCTAATGACTAAATGTAATAGGCTCATATACACTGCATGCATGTGAAATTTGCTTCAAGATCGTAGGTGGAAAATTTCTAAGGTACTGTTGGGGTGTATTCATACTTCTCGCCAATAAGATAGTATGGGGATCCCACTCCTTGGTGAGCGAACAGGAGTTTGAGGGCTGCCTTGATGAGGGTTGCTGGGACAATGCCCTCGAGCCGCAAGATGGTTTTTTTAATTTGAGTCCATATTTTATTGATAGTTTGGGATTACCCCATGAATAACTATTGTGTATATACAATATATATATATATGGTTATAATAGAGATATGCGGAGTGATAATTATAGTGAAACCCTTTGCTGGATGTAGTCCTAATTTCTCTTTCACTTTCTCGCTTTTGCTCTCTAATTCATTACATTTATGCGCCAATTCCTAACAAGTATGCACTCATGAATAAATGCTTTGAACTTGACTACGCCATAGTGTCGTAACATCGTTGTCGATATCTATGACATTATCGTATTTGATTACGATTCAACGTTGTATAGCTGTATGGTACATATAGAATTAGAGTGTGCGATAGAAAATACCAGATTGTTGGCAGATTCAATTCTCCAATCTGCACAAGCCGTCCGAAGCTCGCTCTCTCTCTCTCTCTTTTCTCATATAATCTCTTTTTCCTTGTAAACGAGAGTTGTAATAGAGAGGTGCGGAGTGCTAGTATAGTGGAATCATCTACTAAATGTACTATAGTCTAAAGGTAAATCAGAATAAATCTTGTATCTCGATTTTTTTTTTCTTTTACTCTCTATTTCGTTGTGTTTGTTCGCTGAATCCTAATAGGTATGCACTTGTGCCAAATAAATGCTTTGAAGTTGATTACGCTGTATTGTCGTAACGTCGTTGCTGATATTTATGACTTTATTGTATTTGATTACAATTCAACATTGTATAGCTATATGATACATATAGAATTAGAGTGTGTTGTAGAAAGTTCCCGATTGTTGACAATTCAATTCTCCAATCTGCACGAGCCGTCCTAAGCTATCTCTAAATACACTCTCTCTGATATTTACCAAACTCTATCATAAAAACTAAATGAGATTCACCTACCAACCCAAACCTCGAGTTAAAATCTCCTCCTATATAGACGCCAGCTTCTTCATATAATCCCCAAGAAGAAGAGGAGAACAGAAAGCGGTCTATCATCCAAAGGTCTTGCAAGTGCCCTTCAAGCAAACTAGCCACGATTATGGCCAACCCCGGTCTCCTCAAAACCGCAGCTCTGGCGGTGGCCATCGTGTGCATGGTGGTGGCCAACGTGCCTCCGGCCAAGCCGCAGATGTCCTTGTGCACCCAGGTGGTCAACACGCTGATGCCGTGCGCATCCTACGTGGTCAACGGCGGGGCCGTGCCGCCCGCCTGCTGCAGCGGGATCCGGTCGCTGTACTCAGCGGCGAAGACCACGGCCGACCGGCAGGGCGTCTGCAACTGCCTGAAGTCCGTCGCCAACGGGATCCCCTCCAATGCCTACAACAGCAGCCTCGCGGCGGGCCTGCCGGCCACGTGCGGGGTCGACATCCCTTACAAGATCAGCCCCTCCACCGACTGCAAGAGGCAAGTGTAACGTTTCAGCCGATAGAGTAACGAAGTCAAAATGCCTCAGAAAGTACGCGCTAAGTCTCATTTTTTCGATTTGCGCGACCCTGTATTGCAGCGTGAAGTGAGAGCAAGATGGAGCACAGGCAGGACGAAGTGCTTCCAGTTCTAAGGGCAGGACGTGGATCGACATCAGAATAAGAGGAACTACCGTTGCCTTGCGTCCGGTTGTCTCTAGTTACGATACTAGTCGTTATTGCGTCGTTCTGGATCTTGTGTCGAGCAGCCATGCGATGCGTCGTCTAATATGGTCCTACGTGAACTACCGTTGCCTTATGTCCAGTTTTCTCTGGTTACGATAGTAGTGATTGCTGCGTTGTTCTGGATCTTGTGTCGAGCAGCGATGCAATGCGTCGTGTAATATGGTCCGATGTGTTCTAGTTCTACGCCATCTATAAAGAAACTACATCGTGCTTCTGAATGTTAACGTGTTTTCTGTGCTTACCTTTTTATTGTTACGTCCACATCAATTAATAAATTTTGAGAGGCTACGGAGACCAAAAGCCGCACTTAAGTTGGGCTGCGGGGGCTCAATCTAGCTTTAGGAAACTCTCAAATACAGATGGTTTCAGATCACATGATTTAGAACACGAAGGATGAGCCATTTGGCCAAAACCTAACATGATAGCTAAGTTCGGTACGTACAAATGCTTGTAGATAGCTCACGCGAGAGTTTTATTGACCCAAAATCAATTAGAGATATAATTTGACAGGTTAGATTACTATGATTTCGTTAGCAATTTCATTGGAAAGTTCATAAATTCGAAAAGTTGGTTGTAAGTTATGCAAAAAACTATTGGTAAGTTACCAGCAAATTGCGAAAAGAAAAAAAAAAGTCACAGGTCAGTTTTCCTACAAATGGTCATGCGAAAAAGGACACTAGAAATGTTATAAGTTATGTATGGTGCTCATTTTAATGTTAAAAGTTTTCGTCGGCTCACTTAAATGTCAAAATCAGAGTTAATTAATTATTTAAGTGCATTCGGCGAGAAATTCCTGTTAGAAAAATTATATAACTTTCATAATTAAAATTTTTATCTAAGGTGACATTTTTCTACCACTAAAGTGATCATTTTTTTTTAATAACAACTAGCATTGAAATGGTTACTTTTTAACGTGCTATACGACATCGTTACGAGGCACATCGGCGGGCCACATAAGATTGAAAAATTAATAAAATATGGTCACATCAGATTTCCAGTTACTCATATCGAAGTTGGCACTTACGTGATCTGAAAAAAAAAATTTTGACATTAAAGTAAGTATCTTACACAACTTATAGCACTTTTAGTGTCCTTTTTCCCAATGATTATTCGACTCTTGTTGAAATTTATCACTATGGAATACAATTTGTAATCACGAAACCATGAAATTTAAGGAGAAGGGCCTTTTTTCTCGAAGTAGTATCATATATACATGTCTGGTTATGTGAATCTTGAAATCAGTCATTTGTTGTAACTAGGAAAAGCGACATCATTGTTACATGAAATAGAATTAAACATAAGGAGACTATCAATCGATTTTGCAAGCTTGTACACGTAGGAGTGACCTATTGATACTGGTACCGAGTTGATATATATATTTAGGGATGGAAATATGTTGAAGGTTCTTAAATTTTTGTTATTATTAAAGAAATAATACAAGGACTGTTTTTCACATAAAACCAAATGCGAGGACCAAAATGTATACAAATCTAAAAGTACGGGAATTGAAAGTTGAATTTTCAACTAGAGACACTACGGCTGTGCATTGGTCCCCGTATAAATCAAGAATCGGTCAATTCTCGTGGTTCCTACAAGAATTGATCCATTTCTCGTTTCCAAATCTAGTTCCCAGTTCCAAGGAAGGAACTAGACGGAATTGGCCCAAAATATATTATCCGTTTCTAAAAGTAGAAATGACTGTGGGATTAATCTCCTCTTTTACTGATTACTTTCTTATAAGTAGTAATTGCATCCTACACAAAAAATAATTTTCAATATATTTAAGAATAATTGAGAAAGAAAGCATTTTAATAAAAAAAAAAGAAAGTAAAACTGTCAGTTTTTGAGACAACCAAGGAACTAGATTAGAATTGGTTTTGACTGGTCCAATCCGATCTGAACTAGGTCCGGAGTGAATAGGGTTGGTTTCCAATTTCACAATTTGGGAACCAACTTTGTTATGTTCGGTTCGCAATTCTAGGATTGGAATTGACTCATCCCAAAACCGATTACCTCTATCATGCTTTTGACTCGATAACACTTTGTTGGATTTTAAAGAGGAATTTGATGGGAATTTGATAAAGCAACATATGGAGACCCCAAAATGTACTAGTACCAACGATATAGGACGAATGTTATGTGATATTTCATTATGTCGTGGCGCATCGATTCATTATCAATTATTGACCAATTACTTGGCTTTTCTCATTGCACATCTTTGTTAAATGACAAAATTTCCGCACTAAGGAAAGTAAGTTTAGTTAAACTGATTCAATGGTTCTATATATCATGAGTGGACCTAATCACGACTTTAGTACTCTCCTAGGCCTGTCGGATCTTATAAGGCCCCAAACAAGGGGCGGGTCTGAAGAAGTAATTTCTGATTGTTCTTGAGCTCGACTACATCCGTAGACTTGCTTGAGCTCGTTCAAGTCCAATCAATTAATGAAAATGAATATTTTTAAATCACGGACCGGCGGGGTTTGAAACTTTTAAAACAGATGTTCGCCCTACATCAGCTAAGCCTTTTTAAAAAATAATAAAAATAATAATAATAATAATAATAATAATAATAATAATAATAATAATTCAAGAATAAAAGCACGCTCTATATCTAAATTTTAACAACCCCATTCAATCATTCAAAGAAGTACAAAAGATCAATTCTTGAAGGTCCACGGAACAATCCGCAAACATCCATGTAAATCCAGGTACATGACCTATTCAAGAGGCCGCAACCCAGATTAAGTGCGTGGGATTTGAGTAAGTTACTTAGGGTGCGCATGACAACGTTTCTTGGCTGGGGAAGAGTTTTTTTTTAGAAATAGTTCTTTTCTATTTCTATTCCAACGAACAATTTCTGAGTAAAAGAACCCGTTTGGTAACTACACAAAATTTCTACTCTTGGAATAGAAAAAGAATAGAAATGCGTTTGGTAACGCAATAGTTTCTTTTTTGTATTTATTCGTTTTTTATTATTACTCATGGATCACCAACCGCCAACTGCCGCCCGTCGCCCGCCGCCCACCACCGCTGCACGATCACCGGCCGCCAACCGATGGTGGCTAGTGGCGGCGACCGGCGGCGGCGGTGGCTCGGAGAGGTTGAAGGTGGCCGCGGCAAGAGAGAAAAATAAAAGAAAAAAAAATTGACTTATTTCTAGAAATTGTTCCTGGAACATAAGCAATTTTTTTTTTTTCATTTCTACTCCAAATCTATTCCTAGGCTAACTTTCTATTCCGGGGAATAAAAAAATAACTTGGCGTTACTAAACGGGATTTTTGTTCTTTTTTTGTTCCGGAAAACAAAAGAATAGAAATTCTAAGAAATAGAAACGTTATCAATGCACGGCCTTAGTTTCTGAACTGGAAATTTGTTGACATCCTAACTAGCTGTGCCACCATGGGTATTACCCAGGCCTAATCATGTGACGCAAACTTTAACATGATGTTTTATCTTTGAGACAAGGCGAAAAGTACCTCAAAAAGACGGGCATTTTAATTTTACTCCAAAGGAAACTCACCATAGGCCATCCAAAGTGGAATACTTCTTAAATGTATACAAGTCATGTAAGCTCATTTCATCTTAGTCACTAATAATGTGGATCTCATGTGAAATTTATATAATCTGATGATTGAGATATAGTGGGCTTGTATTCCTTGTGGGCATGCGAAATTTGCTTCAAGATTGTGAATGAAAATTCTTTGAGGTACGCACTCATACTGGACAAATACTTTGAACTCGATTATGATGTACCGTCATAGCATGATCAATATTTATGACATTCTTGTGCTTGATTACGGTTCAATAACGTTGCATAGTTGTATGGTACATGGAATTAGAGTGTACTGTAAAAAGTGACCTATTGTAGTCGCATTCAATTCCACAATCCGCGGTCCGTACTAAGGTGTCTCTGTCTCTAAATAGTAAATACGCTCTCTCTCTCGTATTTAACCTCCCCAACCAAACTCCACCAGAAAAACTAAATGACATTCACCTACCAACCGAAACTTCGAGTTAAATTCTCCTCCTATTTAAACACGCATTCTTCATGTACTCCCCAAGAAGAGAACACAAGCGGTGTATCATCCGAAAGTCTTGCAAGTGCCCATCAAGCAAAGTCGCCATGAAAATGGCCAACCCCAGACTCCTCAAAGCCACGGCTCTGGCAGCGGCAGCGGCGGCCGTCGTTGCATGGTGGTGGCCAATGCGCCTCCGGCTGCGGCGCAGGTGTCCTCGTGCAACCAGGTGGTCAACACCCTGATGCCGTGCGTGTCCTACGTGCTCAATGGCGGGGCCGTGCCGCCTGACTGCTGCAGCGGGATCCAGTCGCTGTACTCAGCGGCGAAGACCACGGCCGACCGGCAGGGCGTCTGCAACTGCCTGAAGTCCGCCGTCAACGGGATCCCCTACAACGCCTACAGTGCCGGCCTTGCGGAGGGCCTGCCGGCCAAGTGCGGGGTCAACATCCCTTACAAGATCAGCCCCTCCACCGACTGCAACAGGCAAGTGCAAGGGTAATGTTAGTCAGAATACTTCAGAATGTACGTGCTAAGTCTCATTTTTTCTGGTTTGTCCGAACCTGTATTGCAGCGTGAAGTGAGAGCAAAGATGGAGCGCAGGCAGGACCAGATGCTTCGAAGGGCAGGAGCGTGGATCCACGTTAGAATAAGAGGAACTACCGTCGCCTCGAGTGACCGGCTTTCTCTAGTTATGATAGTAGTCATCGCCGCGTCGTTCTGGATCTTGTGTCGAGCCAGGCGATGCGATGCGTCGTGTAATATGGTCCGTTGTGTTGTAGTTCATCTATGGAGAAACTAGTTTGTGCTTTATTGAATGTTGACGTGTTTTCAGTGCTTCGTCGACCAGCTTTGCCTGTGTCTGTCGCTCTCTCTTGTTCTCAATTCGATGCAAAGCTTGTGAACATAATATGCTTGCTGAGAACAAGCATGGAGCTCTAAACCCAAAAAAAAAAAAAAAAAAAAAAACAGAGACAGATAGAGAGAGAACAAGCATGGACCGAAATATAAACAGATCTTTAATATATGAAGA
This sequence comes from Eucalyptus marginata, assembly GCA_014182565.1. Taxonomy (NCBI): domain Eukaryota; kingdom Viridiplantae; phylum Streptophyta; class Magnoliopsida; order Myrtales; family Myrtaceae; genus Eucalyptus; species Eucalyptus marginata. The sequence continues at coordinate 10,618,941 of CM024585.1, forward strand.
TTGTTATCAAGGAGGAAACTTTAAAACTAACGTATTAGAAATGCTAATAAGATGGGATTAGGGTCTTTAATCGTAATTTTCAATTGTACTCCTAATACCTTATCCTCACTGAAAGGAGATACCAAGCGAGGTAGAGAAATTATTCCATTACTATACGAGGCTCTGTAGTTATTTAAAATGGTCGAGCAGTGCGTCTTGAAATCTTGGATCCAACATTTCATTTGGGGTTCATTTATTTCGCGGGAATCGGTGATTATTTTTCTAAAAATGATCACTTTTATGGTTTGAAACAATTAGCCAATCAAAAATGGAAATTTTTATTAATGGCTATAATATATACATAAATATCTTCCTAAATGATAAAAATATTTTTCATTATTACCTTTTGTATGCAATGCGAGCAATCATTTTAAAAAAAAAATATTTTTTTAAAATCATTCAACTTTTTGCAGAACAAACATAATTTAAATATATCAAAAAATACCCTCTCTAATTACCATCTTTATGACGGAAAAAAAAAACCATTTTTTTGAGTGACTACAATAGAGTTGGCTCGCTAAAATGTTTTCCATTTAAGGGATTGTTATACTATTTATGAGTTACACTGAAATTTTGAAATGAGTTAGAAATAATTCTCTAGTTTTTGTAACTTTTTTTTTTATTTTAATAATTGGACATGGATTTGATGCATGACCGCTGAAACCCAAAACCCCGGTCACTGACATGGGATTGGGCGCCCGACCCCGTGCTTAAGTAAGATCTGCCACTTAAAAATATTGTTTGCATAATTCTGGTTTAAGACAATACGAGCTAGAGTTGCAATTGGCGTAATTGAGCGTGAATATAACTACTATTGGAGCCGATTTGCCTACGGTAACTCCTTAATTCTTGGTAATTTAAAGTAACCATAATAAATAACTAATAGAAGAAAGAATTTTTGTTGCCTGAGGACCTAGGTCTGAGGTCATCTATAGTGGCCAAAAGATTAGTGATGATCGGTTCCCGAGTTGAGCCGATTCCACCCTAGAACTAGGAACCGGATTAGGATCGGTCTCAGGTTGGATTTATTCGATTTAGGGTTTTGGCAATTTCCTTTTCCTTATTCTTTAATAGAAAATGAATTTAAAAAAAAAAAAAATTAGTCTAGTCTGATCCAAGTAGTTCAGTTCTACACTTGGAATTAAGAATTGCCGAAAACCAATTGGTTCAATCCCGTCCATGACAACCTCAATGACCTCGCATTGCATCTCTGAGAGAGAGAGAAGAAGGAAGTGAGATGGGTAAGAGAGCATGAAAGCACAAGCTTCGAATGGGGCAAAGACTTCGCCAAGGATGGACACAACAATTGGAGGTGGCTAAGAGGTGGACGATAGTAGTTGGTGGCGGTGGTGGTGGTGGGGAGATTGCCGCTTGGGAGTGAGTGGGTCTATTACGTATTACGGATTTAGGGTGAGTTTGGTTAAACTTTTCCAATTGTCCCTTGGGGAAAAAAAAAGGTGTTTGTTTTCATTTTTGGTTCAACATTTGCCCAAATGCCAGTCTTGGAAATGCTAAATGCCTAAAGTAAGTCTTCACTTGCTTTGGCTTTCAATATTTGCAGAAGGCCATTTCTAGGGTTAAATGATTTTTCTTTGCAATCCAGGCGACAATCGCCGAGTTCCCACTACCCAAGCGACGATCATTGGTTCTCACAACCAAGGCGACAGTTGCCTAGGTCTTGTGACCTCATGTGGCCCTTGCCTGAGAATTGCTAGAAATCGAGCATCTTTAGACGATAGTTGGCGACGCCAAATCTGGCTAGGCAGCAGCTTGAGTCTTTGGCCGATTCCCAAAAGGTTTGATTTTTTTTTTTTTTTTTATAAATAAAACCATATTTAAAAAGAAGTTTGCCACTTAACTCAAATTTGTTTTATAAAGAAAATTTTACTAAACGTAATTCATATTTCCCTAGAAGGCTTTCTTTGTACTTTCCTAAAGCCCATTTTCAAAACCGAATCAAACGCAGCGCTACCAGAAGCTGAGAAGCTGAGAGATGGATAAAAGGAGTCCATTCATCCATGGGGCTTCCCCTTTCTAACGCATCGACTAATACCACGGAGAAAAAGCCCAAACAAACCCCACACTCCTCCATCCCAAACCCCTTTTCCACTTTCCACCCCAACGGCTCGCCGGCAAAACCCAGCCCCGCCGACATCCTCTCTTCACTCATCGGGCTCCGCCGTGACCTAACGGCCTCGCCGTGCCAGCTCAGCTCAAGCATCCGCCGCCGCTGCAGTGGAGAGTCAACCTCCGCGCGAGGTCCAGGAACTTCAGCATCGAGGTTTGGGATAAATTTATTATAAATTTATCAATTTAGAATTTTTAAGATATTAATCTTTTGAAAATAAATTAATTAATGCTTATTAATGCTTATTAATGCTTGGATATTGCCGAATATTTTAAAATAGTTCAAGCCCTTAGTTAAACCTATGAAAGTGAAGTACGAAATTACATGGTATTATTCGAAACTTCACTGACCATTAGAGTCATTATCTATTTCCCAATTAACTTGAATTTCATGTTCTCGCCTGCAATTTTTGAGCGAGAGAGAGAGAGAGAGAGAGAGGGAGAGAAACCCCAGAGCGATGAAGCCGACGAGTCTCCGCCGCCCTGCTTCTTCCATCTTCCTCCTTCTTCATGCGCCGACTGCGATCTCCAGCCAGCCATCATCCCATTCCATCCTCCCTCTCTCGTCTCGCCGCCGTCGTCGTCGGTTTTCCTCGACCCCTAACCTTAATTTAGATGACCCAAGCGAGGTCTTGAGTCACGTGAGGAAAATTTGCAGGAATGGTGGTGTGTTTTCGAGCGTCGGCGATGCCCAGCGTTGCTTCGGTGCAATGATGAAGACGGACCCTTTGCCTTCCCCCGGGGATTTCAGTCTTCTGTTGGGTGCTGCAGTGAGGATGAAGCACTACTCCACTGCCATCCGCTTGATTGAGCAGCTGCATTCGTTAGGGGTTGAAGATAATCATTTTTGGATGAAGATTTCGTTGAATTGCTTCTGTCGGTTAAAGCGGGTCGATTTGGGTTTGTCTATCCTGGGCAGAATCTTGAAGCTCGGGTTTCCCATTGATGTGGTGGCATCGAATACCTTAATTGATGGTCTCTTCATTCAGGGAAAAACTGATCAAGCACTGAGGTTCCTCGATGATATGGGACGAAATGGCCCTGAACCTGATGAGACCACGTATGCCATAATCGCAAAGGGGTTATGCAGGGCGGGTTACACCAGATTGGCTATTGAATTGCTGAGGGACTGGGAAGAGAGAAGCTGCAGCATCAATTCCTTTGCATACGGCATAATAATAGATAGTCTTTGCAAGAAGGGATTCATCACAGAGGCGTTGAGACTCCACGGCATTATGAGCAAGGCAGGCGTCGAACCAAATGTTGTTACTTATAACACCTTGATCTGCGGTCTGTGCGATGTAGGCCAGATGGAAGGTGCTCTCGTTTTGTTGAAAGAGATGACGAGCAGAGGCATCCAACCCAACTTATTCACTTATAATTCATTGGTCCATTGCTTATGCAACCTAGGCCAATGGAAAGATGCTATGGTCTTGTTGGAGAAGATGATGAAGGCGGGAATCAAACCAGACGTCGTTACTTATACCTCTGTCATTCAAGGAGTTTGCAATTCCGGCCATTTGGAAGAGGCTCGAAGACTGCTGAGTCATATGGTGCAAAGCAGAGTCATGCCTAACGTTCTAACCTTCAGTATCCTGGTGGATGCACATTGTAAAGGGGGATTGCTTGTAGAGGCAGAGGCCATAGTCGACCAGATGATTCAATTAGGTAAAATGCCTAATAGTTTGATTTATAATAGATTGATGAATGGTTATTGTTTGCAAAATAGGATGAAAGATGCAATTGAAGTGCTTAATTTGATGGTTGAAAAAGGCTGCTCACCTGATGTTGTTACTTATAACACGTTGATTAACGGATACTGCAAAGCGAAAAGAATGGACAAGTCAAAGATTCTTTTCCAAGAAATGCTTCAAAGGGGCCTGATTCCTGATGTCATCACATACAATACTCTCGTGGACGGATTTTGCAAGGTTGGGAACCTTGAAGCCGCAGAGGAGTTAATTAACGAGATGCAGTCTCACGATCTCTCTCCAAATCATTATACCTTGAGTGCTTTCCTCAATGGTTTATGTAAAATGCAGCAGATGGACAAGGCCATGATATTACTTCAAAAGATGGACGAATCCAAATTCGTCCCAGACATCGTGGCTTACAGTATACTAATAAATGGCATGTGTAACGCCGGAAAGCTCGACGATGCAAGAGGGCTGTTTGATTGTTTGCATGCTCGAGAGTTGCAACCTAATGTGTGGACGTATAATATTCTCATGCGTGGATTGTGCAAAGGAGGATGCACGGAGGAAGCATATCGGCTGCTAAAGGAGATGCGAGGAAATGGATGCCTTCCAAATGGTGTCACTTATAACACAATCATCCAAGGACTACTAAGAGATAACGAAAATACGAGAGCAGCGCAACTTGTTGGTGAAATGGTCGAAAGGGGTTTTTCTGCAGACTTAGCAACGATGGAGTTGTGGATTAAATATCTCTTGACAAATGGAGCTCCTTCATTTTCTAGTTGAACTCTCCATTGTGTGTGAGATCTGTCCACTTTTTCATCTGAAATTTGATGGAGAGTAAACCAGATTAATGGCAGGTTTTCTTCCAGACATCACCTCCTCGAGTCCCATGTCCCATTAATGAAGTTGTTTTAAGTCTAGGAGATTTTTCCTCTTGCTTCATTATCAGGCTATCAGAGAGGTGGAAGGTTGATTTTGCTTTTCGTATACCTAGGTTTTGCAAGAAATCTCTGTATTTAACTGGTACATGTGCTTGTTGGTTAGTGCTTCTGGTGCCTACTATTTATCGAACAGGTCAAATTCATATGACTGATCAAGTGGTGTGAGGATGTTCTCAAATTAAATCAATGTTAATAGCAATAACTTTACTGTGTACCATATGCAATTCAGACATTATAGACAAGTATCATGGACCTCTTCCTCAATGGGACTAAAGAAAACAAATTTTTGTTTTTTTTCCGGGGTGTAATGTATGTGCTTTGAGAGAGAGATACTGGTTTTCTTTTATTTTCTTTTCCTAACACCTCTGATCCCTTCAATGTCTTATTTACCATAGTTCTTCAAGGAAGATGCACAGGTGGAAGTGGATTGTATATGATCATGGTGATGGGCACTTTGAATCAATAGCGGTGAATACTCGTGGCGGGCTGGGTACTCAGATTGTCATCGCAGGTCGATTACATATTTGGGTTATTTGCTCTGCTTCTCACAGCAAAGTTTGATGGACGGCTTGCTGACTAAGGAACATGGCTGCAGCTGTATGGAAACAACTTTCAGTTTCATTTCCTTTGTACTGCGAGGGATTTTCCAAAAAGCATCTGTTGATGCGTGAACATGAATGCGGCTGACAGACATTGCCATTGCCAAACCACATTGACGTCTGCAGTGGCACCAATCAACTTCATTACAAACAGGCCCATAGGATGTAACTTTCTTTGGTCCTCTATAGAGGTAAATTCATTGCCAGTTTCCTGTTTTATTAACAGACGAACAAATGTTTTGGTTTGTTTTTGCATGTTTCACTCACAGCTGCAGGATTTGCCTGGACAGTCTCGTTACCCCCTCTTCTCTGTGTCTTGATACAAATATAATAATAGTAGCGTGCAAGCAAATAATTGTTTAGTGCGGTGTCAGGATGCTTTTGAGTTAAGTTGATGTTAATGGCAATACATTTACTTTGCACCAATATAAGGGACCTATATATATTTGCGGGGGGTGGGGGGTGGGAGGGCGGCGTTGGGTTAAAAAAATTATACCATAAATCCAGATTAGCTTGTTACTTATGTGCTTGAAGAGAGATATACTAGTTTTCTTTTATACTCTTTTGCTGACAATCTGATCCCTTCAATGTCCTGTTCTTACTTCAAAGAAGATGCATAAGTGGAAGTGGATGGTACTTGATCATGGTGATGTGCACTTTGCATTAATAGGGGAGAATATTTGTGGCAAGCTGGTTACTCAGATTATCATCTCAGGTAGATTACACATTTGGGTTATCTGCTCTGCTTCTTGCTGACTAAGGGACGTGGCCGCAAGTGTATGAAAACTACTTGCCGCATCTTTTTCTTTGCACTGTGAGGGATTTTCAGAAAAGCCTCTGCTTATGGGTGAACATGAACACCATTGACAGATGGCAAACCACATAGACGTCTTGAGCTACACCAACTAAATTCATCAAAGTCAGGCCCGTATGATTTACCTTTCCATTGTCATTTCCACTGCATCAATTGGTTTACTTTCCCAATCAATAGGGTTGCCTCTCAATGGAGGCTCATTTCTTGCCCTTTTTATCTGTTTCAATTACTGATTTTTCTGTTTGCTTTTGCATGTTTCGCTTAAGGCCGCCGGATTGCTTGGACAGTCTTCCTCTTGTCACGCCCACTCCTCTTTGTTTCCTCACATAATCATAATAGCGTGGAAGCATTCCAGAGAACGCTCTTCTAGCAAAGTTCACGTGTGGATATCATGGCCGATATGATGGATTGAACTCAGAAGAAAGAACCTGTCAAGCAAAAGGATCAATTGGAAGTTCTGCATATATAACAAGAGGATCAACTCAGCTCTCTGTTGTCCATTTTCTTGTTTACAAAAGCTGGTCCATGGGCTTACCCACTGAAGCAAAGCCACTGTTTTTGGGATCATGGTTTTAATTTCACTTTCGAGATTCTTCGCTGACTAGAACCATGTGCAAGTGCATCAGGCTTCAGTTATAAAAGAAGCTTTATGATTTCTTTTGCTGGAAAGTCGTGAGCATGGTGTGTCACCTCAGATTGATCCTTTAGTGTTAGATATCGATATTAACTAGAGGCCTTTTTTTTGGTCGGTCAACTAGAGGCCTTGAAACCTTCAATCTTTGCAAGAATTGAGAGTACAGTCATTAAGGGAACATCATTTTCGAAATAGATTCACGCTCTGGACCATCAACGAAGGAATACAGCAAGCATCAAGACATTATTGTAAGAGTACAGCTAAACAGCTCGCGTTACATAGTCACAAAGTCAATGGATAGCTTAATGCAAGCAATGTATAAGAATGTTTTCTTCCTAAATGAAAGATAGGATTAGGGTCTTTAATCGTAATGCCCTTTTTTTAATTGTAATCCTAATACCTTATCGTCACTGAAAGGAGATACCAAGCAAGGTAGAGGATTTATTCCATTACCATACGAGGCTCTGTAGTTATTTAAAATGGTCGAGCAATGCATCTTGAAATCCTGGATCCAACATTTCATTTGGGGTTCATTTATTTCGCCGAAATCGATGATTTGAAAAATATTTTCCTAAAAATGATCACTTTTATGATTTGAAACAATTAGTCAATGAAAAATGAAATTTTTTACTAATGGCTACAACTTATACATAAATATCTTCCTAAATGATAAAAATATTGTTCATTATTAATTTTTATATGCGATGCGAGCGATCATTTTAACAAAAAATATTTTTTAAATCATTCAATTTTTTACAGAAAAAACATAAATATATCAAAAAAAATACCCTCTCTAATTATCATGTTTATGACAAAAAAAAAACGATTTTTTTGAGTGACTACAATAGAATAGGCCCAATTGAGCGTGAATATAAGTACTGTTGGAGCCGATTTGCCTACAGTAACTCCTTAATTCTTGGTAATATAGAGTAACCATAAGAAATAACTAATAGAAGAAAGAAGTTTTGTTGCCTAAGGACCTAGGTCCGAGGTCATCTACGGTGGCCAAAAGACTAGCGATGATCAGTTCCCAAGTTGAGCCGATTCCACCCTAGAACTAGGAACCGAATCAGGACCGGTTCTAGGTTGGATTGATTCGATGAAGGCTTTTGGCAATTTTCTTTTCCTTACTCTTTAATAGAAAAGGAAAAATATATATATTTTTTAAATATTGGTCTAGTCTGATCCGAGTAGTTCACTTTTGTACTTGGAATTAAGATTCGCCCAAAACCAATTGGTTCAATCTAGTCCATGACAACCTCAATGACCTCGCATTGCATCTCTAAGAGAGAGAGAGGAAGAGAGAATGAAGTGAGATGAGTAAGAGAAAGCACGAAAGCACGAGCTTTGAATGGGGCAAAGACTTCACCAGGTATGGATGCAACAATTGGAGGTGGCTAAGAGGCAGACGATAGTGGTTGGTGGCGGCGGCGGTGGTGGGGAGATTGCCGCTTGGGAGTGAGTGGGTCTATTACAAACTTAGGGTGAGTTTGGTTAAGCTTTTCCAACTATCTCTTGGGAAAAAGAATAAGTTGTTTGTTTTAGTTTTTGGTTCAACATTTGCCCAAATGCCGGTCTTGGCACTACTAAATGCCTAAAGTAAGTCTCCACCCACTTTGGCTTTCAACCTTTACATAAGGCTATTTCTAGGGTTCAATGATTTTTCTTTGCAGTCTAGGCGACAATCACCAGGTTTCTTATACCCAAGCGACGATCACTGGTTCTCACAACCTAGGCGATGCTTGCCTGGGTCTCGTAACCTCAAGCAACCCTTGCCTAAGTTGTGCAACCCTCGTTAAGGACCGCTAGAAATCGAGCATCCTTAGACGACAATTGCTGGCACCAAATCTGGCTCGGCGGTGGCTTGAGTCTTTGGCCAACTCCGAGAAAGGTTTCATTTTTTTTAATAAAACCATATTTAAAATAATGCAATCAAAGCCTTTTGCAAGAAGAAGTTTCCCGAACACTACTCAACTCAAATTTGCTTTATAAAGAATTTTTTACCAAACGTAATTCTCATTTCCTTAGAAGGCTTTTTTTTGTACTTTCCCAAAGCCCATTTTCAAAACCGAACCAAGCGCAGTGTTACCGGGAGCTGAGAGATGGATAAAAGAAGTCCATTCATCCATGGGCCTTCCCCTTTCTAACCCATCGACAAATACCACGGAGAAAAGGCCCAAACAAACAAATCCCCCGACATTGCTTTATCTCAAACCCCTTTTCCACTTTCCACCCCAACGGCTCCCCGACAACAGCCAACCCCGCCGACAGCCCTCTCTTCACTCGTTGGGCTCCGCCGTGACCTAACCGGCCTCGCCATGCCAGCTCATCTCAAGCATCCACCGCCACTGCCTCGCCGCCGCCGCTGCAGTGGAGAGTCAACCTCCGCGTGAGGTTCAGGAACTTCAGCGTCGAGGTCAAGGCCGCAACCCCAATCCCGACGTGGAGGCCTCCCAGCCACCACCGCGTCTCCGTCTTGCTCTGGCTCTGGAGCTTCGTCCTCCGCCTGCAATCGGATTGCGGGGCCGGGCCTCCGAGGCCGCGCCGGCAATCCCTCGGGTCCAGATTCCTCGGAGCCCTCGAGCGAGTCCGAGGATTCCGAGCCAAGAAACGAGCCGCCGCGGCGCGCGAGGCCGATAAGGTACGGTACAGTACAGACTACGGGTTCCTGCTTTAACGATGGAGTTTCGAAACTGAGGGAATGTCGACTTGATTCCGTTGATCTTGTGTAGGCTGAGATCGGGATCGTTTAGCTATTCCTCGTCCCCATCCTGATCTCCGCGTTGTAAGAATTATTGTGGCCCACATGATATGATTTAGTATATGGTTTAATAATTATTATTATGGTATAAAATAAATAATGTATTGGTTATGAGGAGTTACGACTCTAATAAATTGAAAGGGTATATTGCTTTGATGGAAGGCACATTTTCAACGAACGTATAAATAAAGTCCTGGTCCTCTCTCCACCAACAATGAACAACAATAATTGAAAAGAATTTGGTATTCTCTCCTCCATCGATAGAATACATCAAGAATAGTGGGTTAAGGGAGAGAAATCGGATTTCTTTATTTGGTTCGAGTTCTCTCGGGTTTTCTATAACGATCATCATTAAGTGTAGCGCTATGGATAAAGGTATGTCTTCATCTATTTGTGAAAATCATGAAGATCAAAAGATCGCTATTTTTACTTTGAATTTCCGCATCAAATTATTATATGTATAATCTAACAAATTGGTATCGAGCATGGTTTATGATCTCATGATTTTCCATTTATAGAAATATTATGATTTATATATGATGATTCGTTGAACGATCCTATTCGTATTATTTGTTGTTGTAGAAAATGTTTTCGGATGGTTCTGTTAATTAAAAAAAAAAATTTGAATGAAAAAGGATGAAAATGGAGGAATTCGGTGTTTTGAGGCCAAGTGAGAAAATCACCGATTCCGGGCAAAATCTGGCAACCCACCGCTTGATTTCGGACCCATACGGTCGCAACTGCCATGAGGAACATTAGCCATGAGTTTTCCGGTATATCGATATTCGCTAGAGGCTAATCAGGCGGCGGAAGTCACGGTGGTATAGGGTTTAAATTTTGGGAAATTTTCGTTTGATTTGAGGCCAATTTCTTGGTCATTTTCGCTGAAACTTGAACCCATGTGGTCGTGCCGACATGCTCTTCAAAACCCATTATTTATTTGTGTTCGGGATGGGCTGCCGGAGAAGAAACGGCCAGCGAAACCGCGGCGGAACTAGGAAAAACGGCGAAGAGACGCGTTCGGTTGCACGAGGAAGAAGGCGTGTGGGCTCCACGCGCACACTACCGTTGCGGGCGCGTGGAACCACGCGCCACGCTCCTTCACACGCGCGCAACAGCTGCGCGCGTGGGATCCACGGGCGCGCCAACCGCTGGCGCGTGGAGTCCACACTCGCGGAATTGCCCGCGCGGCGGTTGGCTTGCGCGTGCAACGCACGCGCCGTGCGTTGGCGCGCGTGCAAGGCACGCGCCCGCGGCGGATGAAGGCGCGTGCTCGGCACGTGCCCGACGTCCCCGACTCCTTTTTACAATTTTGCCCCTCTTTTCATGTTTTTACAATTTTGCCCTTGCTAATTATTTATTATTTTGCCCCTGGATATTAAATTTATGGTTCTGCCCTTATGGAATTATGATTTTACGATTCTGCCCTTATGCTTTGATTACATTTTTGTCCTTTTGTGCAATTTGGTAAATATTTGTATTTTATAATATTAAAAATTCATATTATAAATAGTTTGTTAGTCACCAAAGTGGCCAAACTTTGAAGTCTTTTGAATTTTTGATATTGTAAATTGTTTTATTCAATTACCCATGATTAATTGATTCTATTTATGAAATTGATATATTTCATATAATTATTAGTGTTATGGGTATATTGAAGTTCATTTATTACAAGAACTTAGGGATTAACCCAAAGGTTAATTATTTTCTCATAATTCATGAACGATATGGTTGATAATTAATATGACTTGTTACATTTGTTTGTATATCAAAGCTAGCAAATAAATTTTAATAAGATATATTTACAATTATCAAATAAAAGTTATTAGCATCATTATGGTTTATATATATTTGTATATCATAGGATCACCCAAAAGAGAACTATGATGTAAATGTGTCGTTTAGTTTGAATCTAATTAGGTGATATTCTCAAGACATTAATGTATTAGTATTTTCTTGCATATGTTTGCAATATCTGTACATGTTTCACTCCATTCGCATGCTTCATCTGTTCCCTTATTCAATGGGATAAATTTTCCTAATTGGAGTGAACAAGTCCAGTTTCACTTAGGTGTCCTAGATCTTGATTTAGCGCTTCAAGCTGAGAAACCAGCTGCTATCATTAATGAAAGTAGCAATGATGAAAAGTCTTTCTATAGAGCTTGGGAAAGATCGAACAGACTGAGCTTAATGTTCATGCGAATGACAGTTGCAAACAATTTAAAGATTTCTCTTCCCAAGACTGACAATGCTAAGGAATTTATGAAATTTGTGAAAGAGCGTTCTCAAACTGCTGATAAGTCACTTGCTGGTACATTGATGAGTACACTGACCACCATGAAATATAATAGTTCATGTACCATGCATGAGCATATACTTGAAATAACGAATTTAGCAACAAAGTTATGGACTTTAGGGATGAACGTGGATGAGTACTTTTTAGTACAATTTATACTTAATTCCTTGCCTCATGAGCAATATGGGCCATTTCAAATGAATTACAACACTATAAAGGATAAGTGGAATGTAAATGAATTGGCCAATATGCTAGTTCAAGAGGAAACAAGGATAAAGAATCAAAAGGCTCATTTTGTTCATCTCTCAAGTCATTAAGAAGTTCGAAAGAATTTCAAGAGGAAAGGTTGAAGGAGCAAGAAGAAAGGACTACACGTCCTGAATGACTCTTCGAAGGCTTTTCAAATCCACAAGAAAGAACACAATCTTATTAAGTGTCATTTTTGCAACAAAATTGGACACTTGAAGAAAGATTGTCTGAAATATAAGGCTTGGTTCGAAAAGAAAAGTAAGCATTGTGATTTAGTATGTTTTGAATCAAACTTTACTGAAGTTCCTCATAATACTCGGTGGATTGATTCCTGTGCCACCACTCATGTGTCAAATACGATGCATGGATTTCTTACGATCTAAACCATAAAGCCAAATGAAAGTTATGTGATTACGGAGAATAGAAACAAAGCTCCGGAGTTGAAGGCATTGGCACTTATCGTTTGATCTTAGATACTGGGCATTTTTTGGATTTGTTTCGAACCCTTTATGTACCTATATTTTCTTGCAATTTAGTTTCTTTGCCAAGACTTGATGTGGCGGGATTTTATTGTAAATTTGGTTCTGAATCTTTCAGTTTATTTAAGAGTGATACTCTTATTGGAACTGGAACTTTATGTGATGGTCTCTACAAATTTAGACTTAATAATACTTTTCTTGAGACATTAATGACCTTGTATCATAATGTTGGCACTAAACCGAAGTTTGGTGAATGAAAATTCAGCTTACTTGTGGCATAAACGTTTGGGTCATATATCCAAAGAAAGAATGCAAAGATTAGTGAAGAATGAAATTTTTTCAAATTTGGATTTTACTGACCTTGGAGTGTGTATTGATTGTATTAAAGGTAAACAAACAAAGCACACTAAGAAAGGTACCACAAGAAGCACAGAGCTTCTTGAAATTATACATACTGACATATGTGGTCCATTTGATGTTCCATCTTTTGGTAAGGAAAGCTATTTCATCACCTTTATTGATGATTTTTCACGTTATGGTTACATTTATCTATTGCATGATAAGTCTCAATCAATGAATGCACTTGAAGTGTATATTAAAGAGGTTGAGAGGCAATTAGATAGAAATGTGAAAATAGTAAGATCAGATAGAGGCTATGAATATTATGGAAAGTATAATGAATCGGGACAATGTCCAGGTCCATTTGCTAAATTCCTTGAAAGACATGGCATTTGTGCTCAATACACAATGCCAGGTACACCACAACAAAATGGTGTAGCAGAAAGGCGTAATCGTACTTTAATGGAAATGGTTAGGAGTTTGATAAGTCATTCATCATTACTCTTATCTTTGTGGATGTATGCTTTAAAGACTTCTATATATTTATTAAATAGGGTTCCTAGTAAGGCAGTTCCAAAGACTCCCTTTAAACTGTGGACAGGAAGAAAACCTAGTTTACGACACATGTATGTTTGGGATTGTCAAGCAGAAGTAAGAATTTACAATCCACATGAAAGGAAATTAGATTCAAGAACGATCAGTGGTTATTTCATTGGTTATGCAGAGAAATCCAAAGGGTATAAATTTTATTGTCCTAATCATAGTACAAGAATTGTTGAATCTGGAAATGCTAGGTTCATTGAGAATGGTGACATCAGTGGAAGTGAAAGAATGTGTGATGCTTGCATTCAAGAAGTAAGAGTAGAAGTTCCTATACCCAAAACTTCTAAAATTGTTGTTCTTGATATTATAGCACAACATTACAATAATCAAGAACAACAAATTAATGAACAAACACTCGAATAATAGAGATGTCAATATCGAACCTCCAATAGTTGAGTTACAAGAAATAGCATTAAGAAGATCTCAAAGAGAAATGAGGTCGGCTATTTTTAATGACTATATGGTTTATCTACAAGAGTCAGAAATTGACTTAGAAATTGGAAATGATCCAGATTCATTTTCCCAAGTCATGGAATGTGAAGATTTTAATGAATGGTTTAATGCCATGCAAGAAGAGTTAAAATCCATGCATCAAAATTAAGTTTGGAATATTGTTGAATTGCCTAAAGGATGTAAGAAAGTCGGGTGTAAATGGGTCTTTAAGACCAAGCGCGACTCAAAAGGCAATATTGAACGACATAAAGCCAGACTTGTTGCAAAAGGTTTTACGGAAAAAAGAAGGCATTGACTATAAAGAGACATTTTCACCAGTCTCTAAGAAAGACTCACTTAGAATCATTATTGCTTTGGTGGCTCATTATGACTTGGAGTTACACCAAATGGATATAAAAACTGCATTTCTTAATGGAAATTTAGAAGAAGAGGTTTACATGGACCAACCCGAAGGCTTTTCAGTTAAAGGAAAGGAACACAAGGTATGTAAATTAAAGAAATCAATATATGGACTTAAACAAGCTTCCCGACAATGGTATCTTAAGTTTAACGATACCATAACTTCATTTGGATTTAAGGAAAACACCGTTAATCGGTGTATATATATATAAAGATTAGTGGGAGCAAGTTTATTTTTCTAGTTCTGTATGTTGATGATATTTTACTTGCTGCTAATGATCTTGATTTGTTACATGAAACCAAGAAGTTTCTCTTTAAGAATTTTGAAATGAAGGATATGGGAGAGGCAACATATGTGATAGGAATAGAAATATTCCGTGATAGATTACAAAGATTATTAGGATTGTCTCAGAAAGCCTACATTGAGAAAATTTTAGAGAGATTTAATATGAGTAAATGTTCAACAGGAATAGTTCCAATTCAGAAAGGTGACAAATTTAGTCTTATGTAATGTCCGAAAAGTGAATTGGAACGAGAATAAATGAAAAATATTCCTTATGCATCTGTTGTGGGGAACTTAATGTATGCACAAACTTGCACCACTGCCTGGACATCGGTTTCTTTGCCGAAATGTCAAGCAAGTATTAAAGAAATCCTGGAATGGATCATTGGAAAGCTGCAAAGAAAGTTCTTAGATACTTGCAAGGAACGAAGAATCATGTGCTTACTTATAAAAGATCCGATCATTTCGAGGTGATTGGATATTCGGATTCAGACTTAGTCGGATATGTCGATACAAGAAAATCAACGTTTAGTTACTTGTTTCTTCTGGTTGGAGGGGCAATTTCATGGAAGAGTGCGAAGCAGTCAATTATTGCTGCATCCTCTAAGGAAGCTGAATTTGTGGCATGCTTTGAGGTCATTATTCATGGATTATGGCTACGGAATTTTATTTCAGGGCTTGTGATTGTCGACAGTATTGTCAAGCCGCTGAAAATTTATTGTGATAACTCTGCAGCAGTTTTCTTCTCTAAGAACAACAAGTATTCTAAGGTTGCTAAGCATATGGAGATCAAATACTTGTCTGTTAAAGAAGAAGTTCAGAAACGAAGAGTATCAATTGAGCACATTAGCACCAAACTTATGATAGCAGATCCCTTAACAAAAGAACTGTCGCCCAAAACATTTAATGAGCATGTTGAAAAGATGGGCATTATTGGACGTCATTAATGTTTGTATTATGATTGTATTAAGTTTATGTATTTGACACTTTGAGCTCACTTACGTGTTTATGATATTTCATGTTTTCTATTTAGTATACATTATGAAAATAGATTAATATTAAACAGGATAGTTTCTAAAGAAACATTATGGTTGGACTATTATTGTATTTCTCATTTATGGATCATGTTAAATAAAGTGCTATAATTGTAATACATAGGAGGGACTATGTCGAATAATGACATACAACCGCTATGACTCGCATTAATTTTCTTTACTTAATTGTGATTATTATGTGTTGCCAATTTAATCAAATTTTATAGCATAATGTTATTGTGCACATTACAGTCTTTATTAAACCATGAAAGGAATATCGGATGAGCCAAGTGGGAGAATGTAAGAATTATTATGACCCACATGATATGATTTATTATATGGTTTAATATTATTATTATGGTATAAAATAAATAATGTATTGGTTATGAAGAGTTACGACTCTAATAAATTGAAAGGGTATATCGCTTTGATGGAAGGCACATTTTCAACGAACGTACAAATAGAGTTCGGTCCTCACTCCACCCACAATGAATAACAATCGAAAGGAATTTCGTATTCTCTCCTCCATCGATAGAATACATCAAGAATAGTGGATTAAGGGAGAGAAATCGAATTTCTTCATTTGGTTCGAGTTCTTTGGGTTTTCGACAACGATCATCATCATCGTTAAAAATAGCATGGATAAAGGTATGTCTTCATCTATTTGTGAAAATCACAAGATCAAAATATCGCTGTTTATTTTGAATTTCCGCATCAAAGTATTATATGTATAATCTAACACGCGTTCCTTCGGGAGCGGTCACGACCCACCGCCTAGACAAGATCGGCGCAGCCGCCGCCGCCGCGGCTCCGACGATCCTCGGTCGCTGGTCAAATGAATTTTTTGCGTGGCAGGGCAGCTTTGCGGCGGCGGCGACGGTGGTGCTTCTGGGTCTGTTGACCGTAGTCCGATCATGGTCTCGAGCGATCGATCTGGCGAAGCAGGCGGACTTCGCCAGCAATTGGGTGCAAGGAATCTTGTGGAAGATCTGGAGGAGCGCGACAACTTGAAATTCTTGATCAATCGATTTATTTCGAGCTTTAAAAACATCTATTAGTAGAACTTTTTAAAAACATCTATTATAGCGATCCCGACAAGCCACATTGCATTTTTAAGCAAATTAAATATCCACGCTTCTTACTAAGGGCTTTTCTTATTGTTTTTGTACAAATTTTGGTGAGATGACAAATTTATCTTAAATTAATTTTTGATCATAAAAAATCCCAAACTAATATATTTGTGATAAATTTACCTCAAACAAATTTGTTCCATCGCTAAAAACCCCAAATTGATATATTTGTGATAAATATACTTTTCATTAGATTTGATTAATATCACAAAAATTGTACAGTTATGACAAAATGAGAAGTAAAATCTAAACCTGTACACTAATTTATTGTCACGTGTCATCCAATTTAATAATTTGATAGTAAAATTTAACGAAACTAATATAAGGTAAATTTGTCACAAGTGTACCAATTTGTGATTAATTTATCAAAAGTATATCAATTTGGAATTTTTTTGTGGTCGAAAGATTAATTTGGGATAAATTTATTATAAATGTATCAATTTAGGGGTTTTCAAGGTATTAATCTTTTTAAAATAATCTAATTAATGCTTATTAATGCTTGGATATTGCCGAATATTTTTAAATAGTTCAAGCCCTTAGTTAAACCTATGAAAGTGAAGTACGAAATTACACGGTATTATTCGAAAATACACTTACCATTAGAGTTATTATCAATTTCCCAATTAAATTGAATTTCATGTTCTCGCCTGCAATTTTTGAGCTATTAAGCGTGCTTCATGTGTGTGAGAGCGAGAGAGAGAGAGAGAGAGAGAGAAACCCCAGAACGATGAAGCCGACGAGTCTCCTCCGCCCTGCTTCTTCCATCTTCCTCCTTCTTCATGCGCCGACTGCGATCTCCAGCCAGCCATCATCCCATTCCATCCTCCCTCTCTCGTCTCGCCTTCGTCGTCGGAGGTTTTCCTCGACCCCTAACCTTAATTTAGATGACCCAAGCGAGGTCTTGAGTCACGTGAGGAAAATTTGCAGGAATGGTGGTGTGTTTTCGAGCGTCGGCGATGCCCAGCGTTGCTTCGGTGCAATGATGAAGACGGACCCTTTGCCTTCCCCCAGGGATTTCAATCTTCTGTTGGGTGCTGTAGTGAGGATGAAGCACTACTCGATTGCCATCCGCTTGATTGAGCAGCTGCGTTCGTTAGGAGTTGAAGATCATATTTGGCTGAATATTTCGTTGAATTGCTTCTGTCGGTTAAAGCGGATCGATTTGGGTTTGTCTATCCTTGGGAGAATCTTGAAGCATGGGTTTCCCATCACTGTGGTGGCATCGAATACCTTAGTTGGTGGTCTCTTTATTCCGGGAAAAACTGATCAAGCACTGAGGTTCTTCGATGATATGGGACGAAATGGCCCCGAACCTGATGAGACCACGTATGCAATAATCGCAAAGGGGTTATGCAGGGCTGGTAACACCAGATTGGCGATTGAATTGCTGAGGGACTGGGAAGAGAGAGGCTGCAGCATCAATTCCTTCACATACAACATAGTGATTGATGGTCTTTGCAAGGAGGGATTGATCACAGAGGCCTTGAGACTCCACGAAAGCATGAGTAAGAAAGGTATCAAACCAAATGTTGTTACTTATACCTCCTTGATCCACAGTATGTGCGACGTAGGCCAGATGGAAGATGCTCTCGTATTGTTGAAAGAGATGATGAGCGGAGGCATCCAACCCAACATATTCACTTATAGCTCCTTGGTTCATTGCTTATGCAACCGAGGCCAATGGAAAGATGCTATGGTCTTGTTGGAGAAGATGATGAAGGCAGGAATCGAACCAGATGTCGTTACTTATACCTCTGTCATTCAAGGAGTTTGCAATTCCGGCCATTTGGAAGAGGCTCAAAGACTGCTGAGTCATATGGTGCAAAGCAGAGTCATGCCTAACGTTCTAACCTTCAGTATCCTGGTGGATGCACATTGTAAAGAGGGATTGCTTGTAGAGGCAGAGGCCATAGTCGACCAGATGATTCAATTAGGTAAAGTGCCTAATATTATCATTTATAATACATTGATGAATGGTTATTGTTTGCAAAATAGGATGAAAGATGCAATGGAAGTGCTTAATTTGATGGTTGAAAGAGGCTGCTCACCTACTGTTGTTACTTATAGCACGTTGATTAACGGATACTGCAAAGTGAAAAGAATGGACAAGTCAAAGATGCTTTTCCAAGAAATGCTTCAAAGGGGCCTGATTCCTGATGTCATAACATACAACACTCTTGTGGACGGATTTTGCAAGGTTGGGAACCTTGAAGCCGCAGAGGAGTTAATTAACGAGATGCAGTCTCACGATCTCTCTCCAAATCATTATACCTTGAGTGCTTTCCTCAATGGTTTATGTAAAATGCAGCAGATTGACAAGGCCATGATATTACTTCGAAAGATGGAAGAATCCAAATTCGTCCCAGACATCGTGACTTACAGTATCCTAATAAATGGCGTGTGTAATGCCGGAAAGCTCGATGATGCAAGAGGGCTGTTTGATTGTTTGCATGCTCGAGGGTTGCAACCTAATGTGTGGACGTATAATATTCTCATGCGTGGATTGTGCAAAGGAGGATGCACGGAGGAAGCATATCGGCTGCTAAAGGAGATGCAAGGAAATGGATGCGTTCCAAATGGTGTCACTTATAACACAATCATCCAAGGACTACTAAGAGATAACGAAAATAGGAGAGCAGCGCAACTTGTTGGTGAAATGGTTGAAAGGGGTTTTTCTGCAGACTTAGCAACGATGGAGTTGTGGATTAAATATCTCTTGACAAATGGAGCTCCTTCATTTTCTAGTTAAACTCTCCATTGTGTGTGAGATCTGTCCACTTTTTCATCTGAAATTTGATGGAGAGTAAACCAGATTAATGGCAGGTTTTCTTCCAGACATCACCTCCTCGAGTCCCATGTCCCATTAATGAAGTTGTTTTAAGTCTATGGAGATTTTTCCTCTTGCTTCATTATCAGGCTATCAGAGGGGTGGAAGGTTGATTTTGCTTTTCGTATACCTAGGTTTTGCAAGAAATCTCTGTATTTAACTGGTACATGTGCTTCTCGGTTAGTGCTTCTGGTGCCTACTATTTATCGAACAGGTCAAATTCATATAAATGATCAAGTGGTGTGAGGATGTTCTCAAATTAAATCAATGTTAATAGCAATAACTTTACTGTGTACCATATGCAATTCAGACATTATAGACAAGTATCATGGACCTCTTCCTCAATGGGACTAAAGAAAACAAATTTTTGTTTTTTTTCCGGGGTGTAATGTATGTGCTTTGAGAGAGAGATACTGGTTTTCTTTTATTTTCTTTTCCTAACACCTCTGATCCCTTCAATGTCTTATTTACCATAGTTCATCAAGGAAGATGCACGGGTGGAAGTGGATTGTATGTGATCATGGTGATGGGCACTTTGAATCAATAGCGGTGAATACTCGTGGCGGGCTGGGTACTCAGATTGTCATCGCAGGTCGATTACATATTCGGGTTATTTGCTCTGCTTCTCGCAGCAAAGTTTGATGGACGGCTTGCTGACTAAGGAACATGGCTGCAGCTGTATGGAAACAACTTTCAGTTTCATTTCCTTTGCACTGCGAGGGATTTTCCAAAAAGCATCTGTTGATGCGTGAACATGAATGTGGCTGACAGACATTGCCATTGCCAAACCACATTGACGTCTGCAGTGGCACCAATCAACTTCATTACAAACAGGCCCATAGGATGTAACTTTCTTTGGTCCTCTATAGAGGTAAATTCATTGCCAGTTTTCTGTTTTATTAACAGACGAACAAATGTTTTGGTTTGTTTTTTCATGTTTCACTCACAGCTGCAGGATTTGCCTGGACAGTCTCGTTACCCCCTCTACTCTGTGTCTTGACACAAATATAATAATAGTAGCGTGCAAGCAAATAATTGTTTAGTGCGGTGTCAGGATGCTCTTGAGTTAAGTTGATGTTAATGGCGATACATTTACTTTGCACCAATATAAGGGACCTATATATATTTGCGGGGGGGGTTGTGGGAGGTGAGGGCGGCGGCGGCGGCGTTGGGTTCAAAATTATACCATAAATCCAGATTAGCTTGTTACTTATGTGCTTGAAGAGAGATATACTAGTTTTCTTTTATACTCTTTTTGCTGACAATCTGATCCCTTCAATGTCCTGTTCTTACTTCAAAGAAGATGCATAAGTGGAAGTGGATGGTACTTGATCATGGTGATGTGCACTTTGCATTAATAGGGGAGAATATTTGTGGCAAGCTGGTTACTCAGATTATCATCTCAGGTAGATTACACATTTGGGTTATCTGCTCTGCTTCTTGCTGACTAAGGGGACGTGGCCGCAAGTGTATGAAAACTACTTGCCGCATCTTTTTCTTTGCACTGTGAGGGATTTTCAGAAAAGCCTCTGCTTATGGGTGAACATGAACACCATTGACAGATGGCAAACCACATAGACGTCTTGAACGACACCAACTAAATTCATCAAAGTCAGGCCCGTATGATTTACCTTTCCATTGTCATTTCCACTGCATCAATTGGTTTACTTTCCCAATCAATAGGGTTGCCTCTCAATGGAGGCTCATTTCTTGTCCTTTTTATCTGTTTCAATTACTGATTTTTCTGTTTGTTTTTGCATGTTTCGCTTAAGGCCGCCGGATTGCTTGGACAGTCTTCCTCTTGTCACGCCCTCTCCTCTTTGTTTCCTCACATAATCATAATAGCGTGGAAGCATTCCAGAGAACGCTCTTCTAGCAAAGTTCACGTGTGGATATCATGGCCGATATGATGGATTGAACTCAGAAGAAAGAACCTGTCAAGCAAAAGGATCAATTGGAAGTTCTGCATATATAACAAGAGGATCAACTCAGCTCTCTGTTGTCCATTTTCTTGTTTACAAAAGCTGGTCCATGGGCTTACCCACTGAAGCAAAGCCACTGTTTTTGGGATGATGGTTTTAATTTCACTTTTCGAGATTCTTCGCTCACTAGAACCATGTGCAAGTGCATCAGGCTTCAGTTTTAAAAGAAGCTTTATGATTTCTTTTGCTGGAAAGTCGTGAGCATGGTGTATCCTTTACTGTAAATTATGTCGACTCACCTCAGATTGATCCTTTAGTGTTAGATATCGATATCAACTAGAGGCCTTGAAACCTTCCATCTTTGCAAGAATTGAGAGTACAGTCATTAAGGGCGCGTTTGGTAACGATTCTGTTCCGGGGAACTGATTCTGACTAGAAATGATTATTTTTTATTCTGTTCCCGGAAACTGATTTTGAGTAAAAAAACGCGTTTGGTAACTGTCCAAAATTTTTTATTCTGGAATAGAATTGCGTTTGATACCGTGCTAATTGATTATGTTCCAAATTAATTTCTTTTGATTTTTAAATAATTTTTTTTTCTTTTTTTTTTTTCCCCTTTTCTCCTATTATTCTTCTTCTTCATGTGGCCGGTCGCCGAGGCTCGGCCTCGCCCGGGTTGGGCGAGGTTGGCTGGTCACCCCGGGACTCGGCGAGCCTTGCCCAGCTGCCGACGCGGCTCGCCGGCCTCGCCAGGGCTGGGGGAGGCCGGCCTGGCCACCGGCGAGGCTTGGCCTCGCCAGATTTGGCACGACTGAGCCTCGCCGGTGGCTGGGCTTGCCTTCGGCAAGCTCGCCGGACCTCGCCATGGCCCGGGCGTGCCTAAGACGAAGCTTCGCCGGACCGGCGACCGGCGGCGGACGGCGGCGGCGGGCGCGGCGGACGGCGGGCGGACAACGGCGGGTGGTGGTGGACGACAATCGTGGGATGACGGAAGGGAAGAATGAAAGTTTCACTGTTTTGATTCTTTTTTGATTCTTAGACGAAGAATCATATTTTTTTTATTCTCAATTTTCTTCCCAATCCGTTCCTTAGGAACAAAAATTTTACCAAACGCGATTCTCGTCCCAAACCGATTCTAACAAAAATCGAGAATTGACGCGTTTGGCACGTTACCAAACAGCACCTAAGGGAACATCATTTTCGAAATAGATAGCTCTGGACCATCAACGAAGGAATACAGCAAGCATCAAGACATTATTGTAAGAGCACAGCCAAACAGCTCGTGTTACAGTCACAAACTCAATGGATAGCTTAATGCAAGCAAGCAAGGTATAAGAATGTTTTCTTCCTAAATTAAAGATGGGATTAGGGTCTTTAATCGTAATGCCCTTTTTTTAATTGTAATCCTAATACCTTATTGTCACTGAAAGGAGATACCAAGCGAGGTAGAGGATTTATTCCATTACCATACAAGGCTTTATAGTTATTTAAAATGGTCGAGCAGTGCATCTTGAAATCCTGGATCCAACATTTCATTTGGGGTTCATTTATTTCGCGGAAATCGATGATTTGAAAAATATTTTCTTTAATGATCACTTTTATGGTTTGAAACAATTAGTCAATGAAAAATGAAAATTTTTTACTAATGGTTACAATTTATACATAAATATCTTCCTAAATGATAAAAATATTGTTCATTATTAATTTTTATATGCGATGCGAGTGATCATTTTAACAAAAAATATTTTTTAAATCATTCAGTTTTTTTGCAGAAAAAACACAAATATATCAAAAAATACCCTCTCTAATTACCATCTTTATGACAAAAAAAGAAACGATTTTTTTGAGTGACTACAATAGAGTTGGCTCGGTAAAATGTTTTCCATTTCAGGGATTGTTATACTATTTTTGAGTTACACTGAAATTTTGAAATGAGTTAGAAATAATTCTCTAATTTTTGTAACTTTTTTTTTTAATAATTGGACATGGATTTGATGCATGACCGTTGAAACCCAAAACCCTAGTCACTGACATGGGATTGGGCGCCCGACCTTCTGCTTGAGTAAGATCTGCTACTTAAAAATATTGTTTGCATAATGCTGGTTTAAGACAATACGTTGCAATTGGCATAATTGAGCGTGAATATAAGTACTATTGGAGCCGATGTGCCTCCGGTAACTCCTTGATTCTTGGTAATTTAAAGTAACCATAAGGAATAACTAATAGAAGAAAGAATTTTTGTTGCCTGAGGACCTAGGTCCAAGGTCATCTACAGTGGCCAAAAGATTAGTGATGATCGGCTCCCGAGTTGAGACGATTCCACCCTAGAACTAGGAACTTGATCAAGATAGGTCTCAGGTTAGACTGATTCGATTTAGGGTCCGTTCGTTTCGCGGAAGATGGGCCATTTCCGAAAATATATTTTCTCAGAAGTTATTTTCCAGGAAAATGATAATATTTTCTGGTGTTCGGGTAAAACCTGAAAATGTTTCCGAAAATATTTTACGGTGTTTGGTAAAGAAAATATTTCTAAGACTTCACCACTTAGGCATGCATCACTTACTAACCTATAAATCCATCAAATATGAACTTGCCTTTAAATTCGGGCAAACTTACTTCATATTTTTATTTCTTCATTGTCAGTAAACGCTCATCTACTCTGAAAAATGTCGGTATGGATTTTAAAAAGAAGCAAAGCATGTACATCCCTAATGAGAATCTTCTAGTTGAGTGACATGTTCTCCCCATGCATCTTTTTTTTTTTTTGGTAACTCGGGGGAAAAGCGTGGCCAGAAGCAGTAAACGACGAGCAAATCTTGGGGAGCGACCGCAGGACCCACTACCACGGTCCTCTAGGTAAGAATCATTGACGCCGCCTCTAGGATTCGAACTTCTCCCCCTTCGTGAGGGGGAGAGAGCCCGAGCCCGCCCGCGCCGCTGAGAGCGGTGGTAACTCCCCCTGCATCTTTTGTGTTCTAATAAACAAAAGAAAAAAGAAATAAAGCATGTAGAGCCTTTTGCTTGAGCAATCTATAACTACAAGGTAGAGTAAGTAAAGAAAATGATAAGCAAGAGTGTAGAATGCGAGCTTGAGATCGACGAGCTCAAGGTTTGCCGGGCAATGGCCGACGACTAGCCAAGAAAGAAGAAGATGGGAAACAGAGAAAAGAAAAAGAAAAGATAAAGAAATAGAAAATAAAAAAAAATAGAAAATAAAAAGGAAATTAAAAATAATTTGAATTAAAAAGAGAAGAAGAAGAAGAAGAAAAGGGAGGAGGAAGTGAGGATTTGTAGAGGTATGAGATAAGAGAGATCAAATGGGGAAAATGTTTTTCACTTTTGAAATGTAGAAAACATTTTCCCCTAATTTAAAAGATTTTTTTTCCCTTTTATGGAAAACATTTTCCACAAGGAATTCATTTTATGTGAAATGAACGTCGGAAAATCCGGAAAACGTTTTCCTAAATTATTTTCCATGAAACAAACGAAGCCTTAGAGTTTTGGCAATTTCCTTTTCTTTACTCTTTAATAGAAAAGGAATTTTTCTTATTAAAAAAAAAAACGGTCTAGTCTCATCCAAGTAGTTCAGTTTTGCACTTGGAATTAAGAATCACCGAAAACCAATTAGTTCAATCCAATCCATGACAACCTCAATGACCTTGCATTGCATCTTAGAGAGAGGGAGAGAGAGAGAGAGAGAGAAGGAAGTGAGACAGGTAAGAGAGAGCATGAAAGCACGAGCTCCGAATGGGGTAGAGACTTTGCGCAATATGGACGCAACAATTGGAGGTGGCTAAGAGGCGGACGATAGCGGTTGGTGGCGGTGGTGGTGGTGGGGAGATTGCCACTTGGGAGTGAGTGGGTTTATTATGGACTTAGACTACGTTTGGTCATCCGGATTTCTAATCGAGATAGGACAGGATATGAAATCCTGAGATTTAGCTATATCATGTCCATTGTTTGTTGAATCGCAATATTAAAATCGGATATATTCATATCATATCATGTATATTATATATATATATATATATATATATATATATATATATATATAAATGGCATGTCATTATAAATGAACATAAATGTTCATAAATGGAGATGGTGAAAATATTTCGTAACACTATTCCTTAATTTATTTTTATTTTATTTTTCCTCTTTTTATATTATTTTCTTTATTATTTCTTTTTTTCCCCTTTCATCATTCTTTAATAAAATTTTATCAAATAGTAAATTGTACTAACGTACCTAAAATATATAATAAATATAAATATTTAATTTATAGATTGAATCTTTATTATAAGATAGAATTAAAGTTGAATATATAAATTAAAAATAAGATTAATTAAAAATAAATTTCTATGTTTTTTATTTTTAATTTCTTAAATTAAAATTCAAATATTATTTATATTGAGATATAATTTAAATTTTATTAACTTAATAAGTTTGTTATTCGAGAAAAATAACTTTCCTATTATAGACATTAGAAATTCTATCCACCTTTATCACACCTCCCTCATGAGATAATTTTATCTTACCTATATTCTCCTTATATCTGACTTTATCCTGTCTTGAGCGCGCACCCACCAAAGGTAGAATAGGATAAATTATATCATATCCCGACCGCCAAACGCAGCCTTAGAGTGAGTTTGGTTAAGCTTTTCCAATTGTCCCTTGGGAAAAAAAAATAAAGTGTTTGTTTTAGTTTTTGGTTTAACATTTGCCCAAAATGCTAAATGCCTAAAGTAAGTCTCCACCCGCTTTGGCTTTCAACATTCGCAGAAGGCCATTTCTAGGGTTAAATGATTTTTCTTTGCAATCCAGGCGACAATTGCCAGGTTCCCACTACCCAAGCGACGATCACTGGTTCTCACAACCTAGGCAACGGTTGCCTGGGTCTCGTAACCTCAAGCAGCCCTTGCCTAAGTTGTGCGACCCTCGTTAAGGACTACTAGAAATCTAACATCCTTAGACGACAATTGCCAGCACCAAATCTGGCTCGACGGCAGCTTGAGTCTTTGGCCGACTTCGGCAAAAGGTTCCATTTTTTTTTAATAAAACCATATTTAAAAGAATGCGATCAAAGCCTTTTGCAAGAAGAAGTTTGCCGAACACTACTTAACTCAAATTTGCTTTATAAATTTTTTTTTACCAAATGTAATTCATATTTTCCTAGAAGGCTTTCTTTGTAATTTCCCAAAGCTCATTTCCAAAACCGGAGCCAACGCAGCGGTACCAGAAGCTGGAAGATGGACAAAATGAGTCCATTCATCCATGGGGCTTCCCCTTTCTAACCCATCGACTAATACCACAGAGTAAAAGCCCAAACAAACGAATCCCCCGACACTGCTTTATCCCAAACCCCCTTTTCCACTTTCCACCCCAACGGCTCCCCGACAACACCCACCCCCGCCGACACCCTCTCTTCACTCGTCGGGCTCCGCCGTGACCTAACCGGCCTCGCCATGCCGCCTCGGCTCAAGCATCCGCCGCCGCCCGCCGCCGCAGCAGCGCAGTGGAGAGTCAACCTCCGCGCGAGGTCCAGAACTTCAGCGCCGAGGTCGGGGCCGCAACCCCGATCCCGACGTGGAGGCCTCCGCCACCACCGCGTCTCGTCTTGCCGCGGCTCTGGAGCTTCGTCCTCCGCCCGCAGTCGGATTGCGGGGCCGAGCCTCCGAGGCCGCGCCGACGATCCCTCGGGTCCAGATTCGTCGGAGCCCTCGAGCGAGTCCGAGGATTCCGAGCCAAGAAACGAGCCGCCGCGGCGCGCGAGGCCGATAAGGTACGGTACATGCAGACTACGGGTTCCTGCTTTGACGATGGAGTTTCGAAACTGAGGGAATGTCGACTTGATGTTGTAATTATAGTTAATGGATCAACGAAAACCAATAATTATGATACGTCATTTCTATTCTCGTATCTCTTTTGGATTCATGTATTTCCTAATATTTTCTGTTCACGTATCTATTGATTTCATGAATTTCCTAGATTTATGTATCTTTCGCCTATGTATTTATTGAGTTCATGAATCTCTTGAATTCACGTATCTTTGGATACATGAATCTCTTGGATTCACGTATCTCTTTATTCATGAATCTCGTGGATACACGCGTCTATTTATTTCATGTATCTCTTTAGTACATGAACTAAAAAGCTCTATAAATAGATATGAGAATAGAGCTTCATTACACAGAGGTTTTTGGTTTTGGTTTTTTCCAACTCGATTCCAAAAAGCTTTGAAATACTTTCTACTCTTTTCCTACGTTTTTCTCTGAGTGTCTTTGGTTCAATTGAACGGTTCGATTGAGTCACGTTTGCATAGTCCGATCCAAACAGTTCGAGTGTTGTATCTTGGGAGGCATAGTTCGTGAATCATGGAGCACCTTTGGCGAACTAATCGCCTTGGGGAGATTCGGTTATTCGTCTTCTCACCTCCAATTTTATGTTATTTTTCAGTAATATATTATTTTCTTCTTCTCCAAGATTTGTAAAAGGAATGATATTATAAAGTTGTTATCATCTGTTTTACATTGATGTTCTGATTACCACAAACAACAGTATATTCTCTCGGATTAATTTCCAACACTTGATTCCATTGATCTTGTGTAGGCCGAGATCGGGATCGTTCGGCTGTCCCTCGTCCCCGTCCTGATCTCCGCGTTCCTTCTCGGCGCGATCTCGGCCCGCCGCCTGGACAAGATCGGCGCAGCCGTCGCCGCCGCGGCTCCGACGATCCTCGGTCGCGGGTCGAAGGAATTTTTCGCGTGGCAGGGCAGCTTTGCGGCGGCGGCGGCGGCGGTGCTGCTGGGTCTGTTGACCGTAGTCCGATCATGGTCTCGAGCGATCGATCTGGCGAAGCAGGCGGACTTCGCCGGCGATTGGGCGCGAGGAATCTTGTGGAAGATCTGGAGGAGCGCGGCCTCTTGAAATTCTTGATCACTCGATTTATTTCGAGCTTTAAAAACATCTATTAGTAGAACTTTTTAAAAACATCTATTATAGCGATCCCGACAAGCCAAGTTGCATTTTTAAGCAAATTAAATATCCATACTTCTTACTAAGGGCTTTTCTTATTATTTTTGTACAAATTTTGGTAAGATGATAAATTTATTTTAAACTAATTTTTTTTATCATAAAGAATCTCAAAATAAGTACATTTGTGATAAATTTACCTCAAATTAATTTGTTCGACCGGCTAAAAAATCCCAAATTGATATATTTGTACAAATATATCCTTCATTAGACGGATTAATATTGCAAAAATTGTACAATTATGACAAAATGAGTAGTAAAATCCCAAATCGGCACAACAATCTATCATTACGTGTCATCCAATTTAATAATTTGACAGTAAAATTTAACGGAAACTAACATAAGGTAAATTTGTGATTAATTTATCAAAGGTATATCAATTTGAAATTTTTTGTGATCGAAAGATTAGTTTTGGGTAAATTTATTATAGATGTATCAATTTAGGGTTTTTCGGTATTAATATTTTTAAAATAATCTAATTAATGCTTATTAATGCTTGATATTGCCGAATATTTTAAAATAGTTCAAGCCCTTAGTTAAACCTATGAAAGTGAAGTACGAAATTACATGGTATTATTCGAAAATTCATTGACTATTAAATTGAATTTCATGTTCTCGCCTGCAATATTTGAGCTATTAAGCGTGCTTCGTGTGTGTGGGTGAGAGAAAGAGAAACCCCAGAACGATGAAGCCGACGAGTCTCCTCCGCCCTGCTTCTCCCATCTTCCTCCTCCTTCATGCGCCGACTGCGATCTCCAGCCAGCCATCATCCCATTCCATCCTCCCTCTCTCGTCTTGCCTTCGCCGTCGTCGGTTTTCCTCGACCCCTAACCTTAATTTAGATGACCCAACCGAGGTCTTGAGTCACGTGAGGAAAATTTGCAGGAATAGTGGTGTTTTTCGAGCGTCGGCGATGCCCAGCGTTGCTTCGGTGCAATGATGAAGACGGACCCTTTGCCTACCCCCAGGGATTTCAGTCTTCTGTTGGGTGCTGTAGTGAGGATGAAGCACTACTCCACTGCCATCCGCTTGATTGAGCAGCTGCATTCATTAGGAGTTGAAGATAATCATTTTTGGCTGACGATTTCCCTGAATTGCTTCTGTCGGTTAGGGCGGGTCGATTTGGGTTTGTCTATCCAGGGCAGAATCTTGAAGCTTGGGTTTCCCATCGATGTGGTGGCATCGAATACCTTAATTGATGGTCTCTTTGTTCAGGGCAAAACTGATCAAGCACTGAGGTTCCTCGATGATATGGGACGAAATGGCCCCGAACCTGATGAGACCACGTATGCCATAATCGCAAAGGGGTTATGCAGGGCTGGTAACACCAGCTTGGCGATTGAATTGCTGAGGGAGTGGGAACAGAGAGGCTGCAGGCTCAATTCCTTCACATACAACACAGTAATTGACGGTCTTTGCAAGGAGGGATTGGTCACAGAGGCCTTGAGACTGCACGAAAGTTTGAGTAGAAAAGGCGTCGAACCAGATGTTGTTACTTATACCTCCTTGATCCACGGTCTGTGCAATGTAGGCCAGATGGAAGATGCTCTCGTATTGTTGAAAGAGATGATGAGCGGAGGCATCCAACCAAACATATTCACTTATAACTCCTTGGTTCATTGCTTATGCAACCAAGGCCAATGGAAAGATGCTATGGTCTTGTTGGAGAAGATGATGAAGGCAGGGAATCGAACCGGACGTCGTTACTTATAACTCTGTCATTCAAGGAGTTTGCAATTCCGGCCATTTGGAAGAGGCTCGAAGACTGCTGAGTCATATGGTGCAAAGCAGAGTTATGCCTAACGTTCTAACCTTCAGTATCCTCGTGGATGCTTGTTGTAAAGAGGGATTGCTTGTAGAGGCAGAGGCCATAGTCGACCAGATGATTCGATTAGGTAAAGTGCCTAATATTATCATTTATAATACATTGATGAATGGTTATTGTTTGCAAAAATAGGATGAAAGATGCAATGGAAGTGCTTAATTTGATGGTTGAAAGAGGCTGCTCACCTACTGTTGTTACTTATAGCACGTTGATTAACGGATACTGCAAAGTGAAAAGAATGGACAAGTCAAAGATGCTTTTCCAAGAAATGCTTCAAAGGGGCCTGATTCCTGATGTCATAACATACAACACTCTTGTGGACGGATTTTGCAAGGTTGGGAACCTTGAAGCCGCAGAGGAGTTAATTAACGAGATGCAGTCTCGTGAACTCTCTCTAAATCATTATACCTTGAATTCTTTCCTGGATGGCTTGTGTAAAACGCAGCAGATTGACAAGGCCATGATATTACTTCGAAAGATGGAAGAATCCAAATTCGTCCCAAACATCGTGACTTACAGTATCCTAATAAATGGCGTGTGTAATGCCGGAAAGCTCGATGATGCAAGAGGGCTGTTTGATTGTTTGCATGCTCGAGGGTTGCAACCTAATGTGTGGACGTATAATATTCTCATGCGTGGATTGTGCAAAGGAGGACGCACGGAGGAAGCATATCGGCTGCTAAAGGAGATGCAAGGAAATGGATGCGTTCCAAATGGTGTCACTTATAACACAATCATCCAAGGACTACTAAGAGATAACGAAAATAGGAGAGCAGCGCAACTTGTTGGTGAAATGGTTGAAAGGGGTTTTTCTGCAGACTTAGCAACGATGGAGTTGTGGGTTAAATATCTCTTGACAAATGGAGCTCCTTCATTTTCTAGTTGAACTCTCCATTGTGTGTGAGGTCTGTCCACTTTTTCATCTGAAATTTGATGGAGAGTAAACCAGATTAATGGCAGGTTTTCTTACAGACATCACCTCCTCGAGTCCCATGTCCCATTAATGAAGTTGTTTTAAGTCTATGGAGATTTTTCTTCTTGCTTCATTATCAGGCTATCAGAGGGGTGGAAGGTTGATTTTGCTTTCCGTATGCCTAGGTTTTGCAAGAAATCTCTGTATTTAACTGGTACATGTGCTTGTGGGTTAGTGCTTCTGGTGCCTACTATTTATCAAACAGGTCAAATTCATATGAATGATCAAGTGATGTGAGGATGTTCTCAAATTAAATCAATGTTAATAGCAATAACTTTACTGTGTACCATATGCAATTCAGACATTATAGACAAGTATCATGGACCTCTTCCTCAATGGGACTAAAGAAAACAAATTTTTGTTTTTTTCTTTTTCAGGGTGTAATGTATGTGCTTTGAGAGAGAGATACTGGTTTTCTTTTTATTTTCTTTTCCTAACATCTCCGATCCCTTATTTACCATAGTTCGTCAAGGAAGATGCACGGGTGGAAGTGGATGGTATATGATCATGGTGATGGGCACTTTGAATCAATAGCGGTGAATACTCGTGGCGGGCTGGGTACTCAGATTGTCATCGCAGGTCGATTACATATTTGGGTTATTTGCTCTGCTTCTCACAGCAAAGTTTGATGGACGGCTTGCTGACTAAGGAACATGGCTGCAGCTGTATGGAAACAACTTTCAGTATCATTTCCTTTGCACTGCGAGGGATTTTCCAAAAAGCATCTGTTGATGCGTGAACATGAATGCCGCTGACAGACATTGCCAATGCCAAACCACATTGACGTCTGCAGTGGCACCAATCAACTTCATTACAAACAGGCCCATAGGATGTAACTTTCTTTGGTCCTCTATAGAGGTAAATTCATTGCCAGTTTTCTGTTTTATTAACAGACAAACAAATGTTTTGGTTTGTTTTTGCATGTTTCACTCACAGCTGCAGGATTTGCCTGGACAGTCTCGTTACCCCCTCTACTCTGTGTCTTGACACAAATATAATAATAGTAGCGTGCAAGCAAATAACTGTTTAGTGCGGTGTCAGGATGCTCTTGAGTTAAGTTGATGTTAATGGCGATACATTTTACTTTGCACCAATATAAGGGACCTATATATAAATATATATATATATATATATATATATATATATATTTTTTTTTTTTTTGGGGGGCGGCGTTGGGTTCAAAATTATACCATAAATCCAGATTAGCATGTTACTTATGTGCTTGAAGAGAGATATACTAGTTTTCTTTTATGCTCTTTTTGCTGACAATCTGATCCCTTCAATGTCCTGTTGTTACTTCAAAGAAGATGCATAAGTGGAAGTGGATGGTTCTTGATCATGGTGATGTGCACTTTGCATTAATAGGGGGAGAATA
The DNA here is from genome assembly GCA_014182565.1 of Eucalyptus marginata. Lineage (NCBI taxonomy): Eukaryota > Viridiplantae > Streptophyta > Magnoliopsida > Myrtales > Myrtaceae > Eucalyptus > Eucalyptus marginata. The sequence goes on from CM024585.1 coordinate 10,651,772, forward strand.
TTTGTGGCAAGCTGGTTACTCAGATTATCATCTCAGGTAGATTACACATTTGGGTTATCTGCTCTGCTTCTTGCTGACTAAGGGACGTGGCCGCAAGTGCATGAAAACTACTTGCAGTATCTTTTTCTTTGCACTGTGAGGGATTTTCAGAAAAGCCTCTGCTTATGGGTGAACATGAACACCATTGACAGATGGCAAACCACATAGACGTCTTGAGCGACACCAACCAAATTGATCAGTCAGGCCCGTATGATTTACCTTTCCATTGTCATTTCCACTGCATCAATTGGTTTACTTTCCCAATCGATAGGGTTGCCTCTCAATGGAGGCTCATTTCTTGCCCTTTTTATCTGTTTCAATTACTGATTTTTCTGTTTGTTTTTGCATGTTTCCCTTAAGGCAGCCGGATTGCTTGGACAGTCTTCCTCTTGTCACGCCCACTCCTCTTTGTTTCCTCACATAATCATAGTAGCGTGGAAGCATTCCAGAGAACGCTCTTCTAGCAAAGTTCACGTGTGGATATCATGGCCGATATGATCGATTGAACTCAGAAGAAAGAACCTGTCAAGCAAACGGATCAATTGGAAGTTCTGCATATATAACAAGAGGATCAACTCAGCTCTCTGTTGTCCATTTTCTTGTTTACAAAAGCTGGTCCATGGGCTTACCCACTGAAGCAAAGCCGCTGTTTTTGGGATCATGGTTTTAATTTCACTTTTCGAGATTCTTCGCTGACTAGAACCCTGTGCAAGTGCATCAGGCTTCAGTTTTAAAAGAAGCTTTATGATTTCTTTTGCTGGAAAGTCGTGGGCATGGTGTGTCACCTCAGATTGATCCTTTAGTGTTAAATATCGATATTAACTAGAGGCCTTGAGACCTTCAATCTTTGCAAGAATTGAGAGTACAGTCATTAAGGGAACATCATTTTCGAAATAGATTCACGCTCTGGACCATCAACGAAGGAATACAGCAAGCATCAAGACATTATTGTAAGAGTACAGCTAAACAGCTCGCGTTACATAGTCACAAAGTCAATGGATAGCTTAATGCAAGCAAGCAATGTATAAGAATGTTTTCTTCCTAAATGAAAGATCGGATTAGGGTCTTTAATCGTAATGCCCTTTTTTAATTGTAATCCTAATACCTTATTGTCACGAAAGGAGATATCAAGCAAGGTAGAGGATTTATTCCATTACCATACGAGGCTCTATAGTTATTTAAAATGTCGAGCAGTGCATCTTGAAATCCCTGGATCCAACATTTCATTTGGGGTTCATTTATTTCGCCAAATTGATGATTTGAAAAATATTTTCCTAAAAATGATCACTTTTATGATTTCAAACAATTAGTCAATGAAAAATGAAAATTTTTTACTAATGACTACAATTTATACATAAATATCTTCCTAAATGATAAAAATATTGTTCATTATTAATTTTTATATGGATGCGAGCGATCATTTTAACAAAAATATTTTTTAAATCATTCAATTTTTTACAGAAAAACATAAATATATCAAAAAATACCCTCTCTAATGATCATGTTTATGACAAAAAAACGATTTTTTGAGTGACTACAATAGAATAGGCCCAATTGAGCGTGAATATAAGTACTGTTGGAGCCGATTTGCCTACAGTAACTCCTTAATTCTTGGTAATATAGAGTAACCATAAGAAATAACTAATAGAAGAAAGAAGTTTTGTTGCCTAAGGACCTAGGTACGAGGTCATCTACGGCCAAAAGACTAGCTATGATCGGTTAAGTTGAGCCGATTCCACCCTAGAACTAGAACCGAATCGGGACCGGTTCCAGGTTGGATTGATTCAATGAAGGCTTTTGGCAATTTTCTTTTCCTTACTCTTTAATAGAAAAGGAAATTTTTTTTTTTTTTTAAATATTGGTCTAGTCGATCCGAGTAGTTCACTTTTGTATTTGGAATTAAGATTCGCCTAAAACCAATTGGTTCAATCTAGTCCATGACAACCTCAACGACCTCGCATTGCATCTCTAAGAGAGAGAGAGGAAGAGAGAATGAAGTGAGATGAGTAAGAGAAAGCACGAAAGCACGAGCTCTGAATGGGGCAAAGACTTCACCAGGTATGGATGCAACAATTGGAGGTGGCTAAGAGGCAGACGATAGTGGTTGGTGGCGGCGGTGGTGGTGGGGAGATTGCCGCTTGGGAGTGAGTGGGTCTATTACAAACTTAGGTGAGTTTGGTTGGGCTTTTCCAACTATCTCTTGGGAAAAAAAGAATAAGGTGTTTGTTTTAGTTTTTGGTTCAACATTTGCCCAAATGCTGGTCTTGGCACTACTAAATGCCTAAAGTAAGTCTCCACCCACTTTGGCTTTCAACCTTTACATAAGGCTATTTCTAGGGTTCAATGATTTTTCTTTGCGCCTAGGGCGACAATCACCAGGTTTCTTATACCCAAGCGACGATCACTGGTTCTCACAACCTAGGCGATGCTTGCTCGGGTCTCGTAACCTCAAGCAACCCTGCCTGGCAGCAACCCTCGTTAAGGACCGCTAGAATCAAGCATCCTTAGGACGACAATTAATTCGGCACCAAATGCGGCTCGGCGGTGGCTTGAGTCTTTGGCCAACTCCGAGAAAGGTTTCATTTTTTTAATAAAACCATATTTAAAATAATGCAATCAAAAAGCCTTTTGCAAGAAGAAGTTTCCCGAACACTACTCAACTCAAATTTGCTTTATAAAGAAATTTTTATCAAACGTAATTCCCATTTTCATAGAAGGCTTTTTTTTGGTACTTTCCCAAAGCCCATTTTCAAAACCGAACCAAGCGCAATGTTACCGGGAGCCGAGATGGATAAAAAGAAGTCCATTCATCCATGGGCCTTCCCCTTTCTAACCCATCGACAAATACCACGGAGAAAAGGCCCAAACAAACAAATCCCCCGACACCGCTTTATCTCAAACCCCCTTTTCCACTTTCCACCCCAACGGCTCCCGACAACACCTGACCCCGCCGACACCCCTCTCTCACTCGCGTCGGGCTCCGCCGTGACCTAACCGACCTCGCCCATGCCAACTCATCTCAAGCATCCGCCGCCGTCGCCGCCGCGGTGAGAGTCAACCTCCTCGTGAGGTTGGGAACTTCAGCGTCGAGGTCGGGGCCACAACCCCGATCCCGACGTGGAGGCCTCCCCACCACCACCGCGTCCGTCTTTGCTCCGGCTTTGAGCTTCGTCCTCCGCTTGCCGGTCGAATTGCGGGGCCGAGCCTCCGAGGCCGTCTGGCAATCCCTCGTCCAAATTCTGGGCCCCTCGGCGAGTCCCATGATTCCGAGCCAAGAAACAAGCCGCCACCGCGCGCGAGGCCGATAAGGTACGGTACAAGTACATACTACGGGTTCCCGCTTTGACAATGGAGTTTTGAACCGAGGGAATGTCGACTGATTCCGTTGATCTTGTGTAGTGAGATCGGGATCGTTCAGCTGTCCCTCGTCCCCATCCCGATCTCTCGCGTTGTAGAATTATTGTAGCCCACATGATATGATTTATTATATATATTTTAATAATTATGGTATAAAATAAATAATGTATTGGTTGTGAGGAGTTACGACTCTAATAAATTGAAAGGGTATATTGCTTTGATGGAGTGCACCTTTTCAACGAACGTACAAATTGAGTCCGGGTCCTCTCTCCACCAACAATGAACAACAATAACCTAAAGGAATTCTGGTATTCTCTCCTCCATCGATAGAATACATCAAGAATAGTGGGTTAAGGGAGAGAAATCGGATTTCTTCATTTGGTTTCGAGTTCTTTGGGTTTTCTACAACGATCATCATTAAGTGTAGCGCTATGGATAAAAGTATGTCTTCATCTATTTTGAAAATCATGAAGATCAGAAGATCGCTGTTTTTACTTTGAATTTCCGCATCAAAGTATGTATGTATAATCTAACAATCGAGCATGGTTTATGATCTCACGATTTTCCGTTTATAGAAATATTATGATTTATGTATGATGATTCGTTGAACGATCCTGTTCGTATTATTTATTGTTGTAGAAAATGTTTTCGGATGGTTCTGTTAATTAAAAAAAAAAAAATCCGAATGAAAAAGGACGAAATGGAGGAATTCGGTGTTTGAGGCCAAGTGGGCGGGCAAAATCCGGCAACCCACCGCTGATTTACGGACCCATATGGTCGTAACTACCATGAGGAACATTAGCCATGAGTTTTCCGGTATATCTGTGAAAAAGTCCGCCGAGGCTAATCAAGCGGGGCGGAAGTCGCGGTGGTTTAGGGTTTAAATTTTGGGAAATTTTCGTTTGATTTGAGGCCAATTTCTTGGTCATTTTCGCTGAAACTTGAACCCATGTGGTCGTGCTGACATGCTCTTTCAAAACCCATTATTTATTTGTGTTTGGGATGGGCTGCCGGAGAAGAAACGGCCAGCGAAACCGCGGCGGAACGGGAAAAACGGCGAAGAGACGCGTTCGGTCGCGCGAGGAAGAAGGTGTGTGGCTCCACGCGCACGTTGCCGTTGCAGGCGCGTGGGGCCACCGCCACGCGCACGCGCGCGCGCAACCGCTGTGCGCATGGGATCCACACGCGCGCGCCACCGGGCCGGGCGTGGAGTCCACACGCCTTGAATTGCCCGCGCGGCGGTTGGCTCGCAAGTGCACGCGCTGCGGTTGGGCTCGCGTGCGAGGCACGCGCCCGCGGCGGATGAAGGCACGTGCTCAACACGCGCGCTC
>CM024585.1:11869715-12024478 GCA_014182565.1 Eucalyptus marginata
GGTTAAGTCACCGCTTTGGAAGAGTTTCAGTAGATAGGAGTAATGGGCTATGATCCGATCCCGCTGTAGGTAATGCGATCACCTCAGCTTCTGGATAAATCAGCTGCCAGTCCAAATTACAAAGAACCCAGTCTAACATTTCTTTTACCAAGTTCTCCCCCTCCCAATTGTTCATCCAAGTAAAAGCGTAGCCCTTACTAACTATATCCATCAAGGAACAGTCGTATAAAGCATCACGAAAAGATTGCATTCTGTTCAAATAAATCAGCTAATCTTTTACCTTCCTTTTCCCAGTGGTAGAGAACTTCATTAAAATCACCAACGCAAATCCATGGTGATGTATTGAGGAGTGCTACCTGTCGCAGTTCATTCCAAAAGAGTTGACGTTCTTGATAGGTTGAGGGTACATGGATGCAGGTGAGATGCATAGACTCACTTGTTCTTTGATCTGTACAAAAGCAATCAAACATGTGTTGGTGTGACCGATTCATCAAAATATCGATATGATCAAGCCAAAATAAGGCCATACCTCCTGTTAGGCCAACGGGTTAAGCACGGAAGATTTCTTAAACTTAAGTCGAAGCCACAACCGCTGTAAGACTGCCTCGTGATTTTTGGTTTCCATTTAAAAAACAAGGTCGGGTTCTTCTTTTACCACTAGAGCCTTTAGGGCTCGAACTGTCAGAGCCGAACCCAAGCCCTGATAGTTCCAACTAATAAGTTTCATTTGTCACGGGGTGGCTGTTGAGGGCCAGCCACCAAAGCCCGCTGCTCGACTTCCTCAGCTAACATGACAGGTGTATCCATTAGCTGTCGTTCATCCAGCTTGTCCACTAGTGCAGGAGATAGCTCATATGGAGTGTATCTTTTAATTTTCTTTGAAATACTTGCTCTAGTAGATAGTCTGGTATGCTTCTGCTTCTTGGGATTGAGATTAATACTCGTGTGTTCATGTAGGTGCATGTGTTGGTCAGTACCTAAAGTTGGTGTAGTCTTCCTTAGAGGTAAAGGGAGAATACCTTTTACACTGTTACTAGGGGATGCTGCTTTATGCTGAGTTCCTTTTTCCAACGCATTGTTGATGTCAGCATCTTGCTAAAGACCCTTCATTGGTAACGGTAGCATAGTCTTGGCATTGCCTGATGTTTCTGCCCTTTGTGTAGTCTCTGGTAAGTGGTACATACAAGGCTGCTGCATACTGCCATTTGCATTTCAGTGCAAGGGGGAAGTGCAGGGACCGAAGGAGGAGATGGGGATGGCGTCTCGGGCACCACCTCTTCAGGCTGGTTATCCTTGGGCTCATAAAATGTTATCCAGTAAGGGCTATTTTGTTTTACTTCTGCCCTCAACCATTGGCCATATGCCATTTTTTCCTTCCCCTCCATCTTAGCTGTTGTAAATGGGATGTCTTTACAATATGTCGCATAATGTCCAATTTTGCCGCATGAATAGCAAAAATGTGGTAGTCTTTCGTATCGAAAATCCAGTCATATTATTTTCCCTGCTATCCTTATGAGCTGGCCTATTTTTAGTGGTTCCTTTAAGTTGAATTCTACACAGACCCTACCCACCTTAACAGTTGAGATGTCTTTGGTGTCAAGCTTGACCTCCAGCACCTTGCCCATATTTTTAACAGCCTTGCAGATCATCTCATTGGAGCACCATTCTAGCGGCAAGCCATAGACTTGCACCCATAGAGCACAAGTGGAGAAATCATAACATTGCAGGGGTATTTGGTATCCAAGGCTTAAAGATGAGCAAATGACTAGCAAACAACCAAGGTCCGCCCTCTAGAATCCGATTTTTCTCACTTTCCGAGTTAAACTTGGCTACGTATATATCTGCCTACCGCTAAGTTATTTCCACTTGTTCTGTTTTCCAAGCTCGCTTTAAAGTGTTCTGAAGTGCCTGGAAGTTTATAGAGGGATGTGAGAATATTGTACCTACTAACATGAGTTTGCATTCTTCCACCTTATCCAAAGGCGCCGCATCTGCCCAATCTTCAATTTCCTGTTTAAACCAAAGACGGCCCATCCTGTGGCAGAGAGTAGTGAGTCTGGAACTGTCATCATTAGCCATGGGATCCATAATGCAGAGCTAGAGGAATTAAGGCTTGAAATTGAGGTTAATAGATACATGCAAGTGTCGATGGCTCCGTGAGGGATGTGAGCAGGACAAAATTCGGTGAAAGAGGGATCTGTGGATAGTCAGAGTGCATGTCGATATGGAGAATAGAAGGGCGAAGGAGGGGCGAAAGTCCTGCGCAACATGAAAGCCGATGGAAATAGGAATAGGTGGTTTGGGTGATTGTTGGATGCAGGACCTGCGATGAAGAAGAGACAATGAAGGCAAGAGGTTAAGAAGGAGACGGAGGGGAATTAAGGGAAGTGGGATGAAGAATCAAGAGAATTTTGGGCAATAAAGGTGTAGAACAGGGGAATCTTCGCAATTAGGGTTGAAGAAACTGATTTACCATGGTGGTAAGAGGATAGCTTTGCATATCGAGAGAAAATTGAGATTCGCCATAAGAATTTTGAGTTGCAGTCAGGCCAGTTCGAACTTACTTAGGAATAAGTTTGAACATGAATTTAAACAACTAAATGAATATATTTAGGAAGTGAGTTTAAATGTGAATATGAATAAACAAATGAATATATTCAAGAAGTAAATCCGAACATGAGTCTGGACAAACAAATGAATATATTTAGGAAATGAATCTAAGGTTGAGTCTGAACAACCAAATGAATATACTCAGGAAGTGAGTCTAAACACGAATCGAATGAAAATAACTAGCGAGTATAAGGTCGATATTACCAATGATGGTTGAATATGAAGTTACAAACATGACACAACCAAGTTCAAGTTCATCATTTTTACATACAACATGTCACCACATCTTAGAAAACCAATTGAAGACCTTTTTGGCATGTATGAAATCAACAAGATAAATTAAACAATCACCACACCTCCACACTATTATTGCATATCAAGACTACACACAACCAAGTTAAAAGTCTTGAGTAGATTAAGATAACTTAAAGCCTAGAGTTCTCACTAAACTTGAAAATGACTTTAGACTCGGAGCTTTAGATCACCTTTAAGCAAAATAAACAAAACCAAAAATCAATAGGGTGTAATTTTAAAAACGACATAATCAGTTAAAAGGAAGTAGTAAAATTAAATGATTTACCTCATTCGGACTCAAAAGATTGAGATGGAAACTTTGATTAATTCAAGTTTGAGACCTCTCTAATTGTGGGTTTTTGAAAACAAAATCTTGAAGAAGTGAGTAGATGGTTGAAAGTTAATGAAGTGGAAGCTCTACTTTTGGAAAGTGAAAACTTGCCATGGTTTTCTGCAAACGACCAAGGAAAGAAATTTTTTAATAAGTTCTCAATAGTTATTAAAAAAATAAAAAAGAGCAATGATTAATTAAGGTTAAAAGAAATTTTGAACTTTGAAGTGCTAAAATTAATGAGTTTCAAATGGCCCCTATGAGGCTAGCTAAGATACACTTGGCCCAAAAGAATTAGTCACAAGAAGATATCTTGATGAAAATGAAAATGAGCTCCTCTTCTTCAGTCAAGTAAGTGCATGAATCACCAATGCATGAATGAACTATAGTTAATATGCATAATGTCAAAGATACCAAGTTTAATGTCTCAAACAAAAGCACAGGTTCAAACCTTGGTGATGAGCAAGAGAGATGGCGTGCCAATTAAAGAAAAATAAAGATTTAGGAAAACAATATTCATTCTAAACATTTGATTTTCAACATTTGGTGAGTTCGAAATTTTTTTTTAATCCACTAAAATCATCAATGAAAGATATAAACGAATTAGGAAAATCTCAAAACATGAATTTCCTAATATCCTAACCCTATTCTATAAATAATATGGTGATGAGTTAAGATATCATTGTTCTACACTACTAATGTGCACATCGAAATCTATCAACTTATCCTTAATGTCTCAGACTCTTGGCAATCTGATTGTAGAAATTAATCCTAAATATACCGCTTCACTGTCTCATTAACATACTGCTATGCCATTTCTTCCATGGAAAGGCCAAATCGATAGGACAAAAAGTGTGTGGACTTAATCAATCGATTAACAATCACCCATATATCATTATTACCACTTGACGCCCTCAATAGACCAACTATGAAATGCATGATGATATACTCTCATTTCTATAAGTATTTTAAGAGGGTGTAATTGTCCACCCGTTTTTTGTGCTCAAATTTTCATTTGTTGACAAACTAGATATTGATCGACAAATTTCATAGCATTCTTCTTCATGTTGTTGACCCACAAGAAGTTTTCTATTAAGTCCTTATACATTTTGGTGCTTACCGGATGAATTGAGAATCTAATGTCGTGAACTTTTTGCAATATCCCCTTTTTCAATTCTAAATCACCGGGAACCAACAAATTAAAAATTGACTAGAGAAATTTCGGCGAAACAAAGCAATATGAAGCTCTTGTAGCAGTAAATAGAAGCGATGATGGCGTTGCAAGTGAAGAGAGTGGGGGTGGGTGTGGGAGAAGTCAAACTGACGAATGGTGGTGGAGCGGATTGAGATCTCTGGCACAAATGAGGGACTGGATGTGGTCGTGGAGGTTGAGGTGAGGGGTGGACAAATTAAAAACCGACGGGAGAAATTCCAGTGAAACAAAGCAATATGAAGCTTCCCTCATCTGGTATATAAGAGCTCGGTTCACATGCATACTAAAAAGTTCAACATTGATACCATTCTCTACATTTTATCACGGATTAGAATCCTCTAAATTTAGTTAAAATTACTTCTCATAACTTGAAACCTCTTTGATATACCCATTGGATGGTCAAGATTTGTTCTCCATGTTTCTTTGCTTTTTCACTGTTTTTTTCTGCTTCTTTTTTTTCTTTTACCAAAATTTCCTCAGCATCTTCTCGCCCCCATCCGCCCCCCCCCCCCTTCCCTTCTCTTCTAGGGGAATCGATTCCAAGATGGATCAATACCAAACCTTTAACCAGAAAATTGAGAACCAATCTTGTGATCCTCAGTTCCAAACAATTGGAATAAAAAACCTAACGAATTGGTTTTGGCACTATCAATTAGCGCTCGATTCTTAGGTAAGCCAATGTTATATTTCAGGTATTAAAAAAAAAAAAAAACCACTCTTGAAATAAAATATAAAAGTTACTCCATTTCATTATCAAAAACATTTGTCAGTCAAATAGTTATGTTATTATTTGTTCATCTTGATGACCATAAATTCATCCTCCTCCTCCTCCTCCTCCTTCTTCTTTAAAAAAAAAGGCTTCAAAACTAGTTCAACCTAGGTAGTTCCAATCCTTCTAGCCTTGGAATTAAGAATCGAACCAAACCCCTAGCCGATTCTAAATTTCTAGAACTGAAACCTAAGTGATTCTCCCTAGAACAGATTTTAAATAGGTCGATCAACCAGTCCAGATCAATTTGGTCTGGTTCCCTAGCTGAATCGGACTGATGCTCATCCCTATGGATGATAAACCCACAAGGACACTACTTTTGCTACAAACGCCAAAGGATATCGTCTTCCCATTACTCAATGCCCCATCGTTGTCAACTTGCATCTTGCAAGTCTTTGACCCATCGAGCCCTCAATCCTTAACCCAAAGACCCTACCCTCTCTTTTCTCTATTGCAAATCAAACATGGCTTTATGATGCAACCCATGCTCAAGATCAACTCGTTCAACCAAGAAGATCAGCACATATTCAAGATCAACGACACTCTCCTCGACAAGTCCCTCATCGATAAGGCCTCATATTCGATTTTGTCATAAAGACTATGTCATTTTCCTACACATTGAAGCTTACATCAAGGCACTTTGGAATGAGCAAAAGCATTGGAAATATTGTTTTGATTTTAATTGCTCCTAGTTTCTAAATGTTTCTAGTTTTTATGTAACTTATAGTTTTTAGACTTGACTTTAGCCTCTTAGGGCGCGTTTGGCAACTAGCCAAATAGTATTTGATTCTAGTTTTTTGTTCCTGGGAGTAGATTTGGAACAAAAATCCATTTGGTAAATTGTTTGTTCTCGGGAATAGATTTGAAGTAGAATCGAGAAGTAAAAAAAGTTGATTCCTTATTCCCAAGAATAATTCCAAAATCAAGCTAATGAAATTTTTTTTTCTTCTTTTTTCCTTCTTGTTTTTCTTCATTTTCTCTTCTTCTTGCACCACCGCCGCCATCGGCCATCGTTGCTGGTCATTGATGACTAGTTAGGCGAGCTCACCAAGCCACCAACTAGCCTTGTCTGGGCCTCCCCCGGCCACCAACGAGCCTCGCTTGGCCAGGCGAGACTCGCCTAACTAGGTGAGGCTTGGCCAAGTCTTAGCTAGGTTGGGTGAGGTCGAGCTTTACTGGTGGTTGGGCGAGCTCAACCTTGTCGGGGGCCAGCGACAAGATAAGGAAGAAGATAAAAGAAAAGAACAAAAGGAAAGAACAAAAAAAAAAAGAAAAAGAAAAGTAAAAAAATTATTTAAAAAATTAGAAGAAAATGGTTTTGATTAGAAATTTTGAAGACGGTGCCAAACACAATTCTATCCTAGGAATAAAAAATTTTGGTAGCTACCAAACTCCTTCAAATACTTAGAATTGTTCCCGGGAACAGAATAAAAAATAATCATTTCTAATCAGAAATTATTCTCGAAAACAAAATGGTTACCAAACGCTCCCGTACTCTTCATTTGTTTTTCTATAAAAGGTCATTGAGCCTCTCTAAAATGGACACCAAATTTGATTTATGAAATTTGCTTAGTGCAATTCCTTAAACTTTGAAGAGTTCAAACCCCTTGAAACTTAAAAAGAATTTTCACTCGAACCTTAAAGAGTCAAAGCTTTTAAAGCTTGCAGCTTGAAGCTGCAGCCATGATGCCATTTTAACTTCCTGGAAGGCCTAGAAGAGCAATCATTGAAGTTCCTATCCTTTTCTTCGTTCTATCCAATCATGTTTTGCCCACTTCCTTCCAAAATCAATAAGCCTACAATGCTTATCTAAGATAACTCAAAACATAAAAGTTGTAAATCCAAGAATCTCCATTCTTTGGCTTTGAAATCAAGTCATTAAGATTTGAATCAACAAATCTATACCCATTTTTCCAAACTAGCGTAGAATTGAAATTTCTACTCAATTTTTTGACAAGTTTCTGTGTGTGTAAGTTATTCTTCCAATATCATCGTTTGAGTAGTCAACCTTAGATTATATCACTCTACATGTTAAATCCAACGTGGTCAAACCCAAGTCCAACTTCGCCGAACCTGGGCAACACAAGCAACCAATGCTATCATTGTAGCCCCTTGGCAAGACCCACGCGAATTCGAGGATAGATTAGAGTTTCAAACACTGTTTCATTGAGTGCACATGAGCAGCGAGCGAGGGGCAACCACTTGAGGATGCGGTGTCAAGGTGGGATGGCTAGGGCACATGAGGCACGTTGAATGGTGGTTGAGGAGGGAGAGAGAGGGAGAGAGTCCAGGGAACATAGAATTTGGATTCTTTTCCTTGGTGGCGTGTGTTTTTTTTATTTTTAAAAATTTCATATCATATAAAGGAAATTCATTTTAAAGGATAACTTTGCCTTCGACATTTTAGGGTGCATTTCTTTAAAATTAATAAATGAATGAAAAATATTCTCATCGCCCATGAAAATAGTTAATCATAAATTATTGTCGATGATGAAAATATTTTCATTGACTAATTTTTCTAAATGATATAACCAACTATTTTTTAAAAAATATTTTTCAAATCTTCCTTAGAGGATGTATGTGCTTTCACCATACCTACTCTATTTGGAGTCGTCTCTCAATGTATGTGTTCCGTTTTTTTCCCTTTTTTGGGCTAGTGCTGAAGTGATCGAGAGAGAGGGGTCGTGGGCTTTCCAAGTGAGCCATTTCTCTAGGCCTTAACCCAATGGGTTAATGGGTCATTCTATGGGTTTATTTGACTCTCAGGCCGGATCTTCCTTACCCATGCCAACCCTGGAAAATGGGAAGATGCCACAACGGTACTTCTATAGTCATCGAGCTTTAAGGATTATTCTTGACCACAAATACTATGTAGCTTTTATTTACATATTTTACATCGACCTCCACAAATAATTTAATTCATTTTTTATTCGCTAAAAGTAAAACTACACACATCAGCAAGATTTTGGTTATACAGCCCGTGTCGCCAAATATTTATCCATATTTCCATCGGAATATGGAGTACTTTCTAAGTTAGTCTTGCTAGTTTCTAAAATTATTGTAGCTAAGATTAGTTGAGAATTACACTAGAAATAATTGTATCAAAATTGCAAAGAAATCCAATTTTAGTATACTAAGTAGTTAAGATTAAATTTAATCGCTTGGTTACAAAATCCACCGAATTTCAATGTTCAATTTGTGTGAGACTTTACCCTAAATCTCCGTATATTCTTTCTTTGCTATTGTTTGGAAAAACACTGTTATAGTGGAATAAGGTTGAAAGTTAGGTAGGGCATTGGCCTAACGAGACTTACAAGCGAAAAAAAGGTGGAAGGGAAAGGATTTATCAAAGTTTACTTCCAAACTTCTCTTGTCGGGCAATGCATATGCAATATTTCTGGATTGCAGAAAGAAAAATGTTAGATGTGCAGAGAATTCTTACTATTTTAATTTGCTTCATCTGAATCTCCGGTTAATAAAAATCTGGTGGGGTTTAATTCTAACACAATTTAAATATATTGAAACTCTAAATAAGAAATTTGATCACGCCATGTGTCACAACTACATGAACACTACTTTTATGCGCTCATACATAAATATTAAAAGTGGGACCAACCATCCCAATAGACAATACATTGAACCTTTTTCTTATCAAAGTAGGCTTGAGAGCGTAAGCAAAACTTTAGAGACAGCAAAAGCAAAACCCAGAAAAATCATTAGTTGACCTTCCTGCAGTTCTTCCTAATCTGACCGCTTGAGCCGGTGAGCGGGCTGAGGTTACCCATCTTCACCATGGCGTTAGCAAAATCTGTCATGAAAGTAGCTGAATTGCTGCTATAAGCGTTCACTTGAGCGTCCGTGGAACCACCACTAAACAATTGCTGGTCCGAGTGAAGAAGACCTTCTTGGATTTGCAAGTTCTTAAAGTAGGCATTGTCGAAGGACGTCGGGCTCGTGGTGTCTAGAGGAGAGGGATTGTTGTTGCCTCCGGAGCTTGGGCAGTTCGCCTTGAGCGAGGTTGCGAACGTGGTGTTGATGTTGGTCTCGTTGTAAAGACGGATCCTGAAAGTTGTACATCGGGCTTGACCTATCGTGTGCGACCCTGTTAACAACAATCGAACAACTTTTTTAAAATTAATCTTAGTATATAAATCAAGCATTATTGTAAATTCATTATTAAAAAGTGCCAAAAAGAAGGAAAAACAATGACCTGAGAGCGCCACCATTTCTTTGGCGGTGAAACCTTTGTTAGAGAAGGCAGTGATGAGGCCGCTAAGGTTCAAAGTTGGGGCAGGGATGCTGCTATTAGCAGCACTTTGGCTTGCAGTGGTTGAGTCTCTTCTTCCTAGCGGGACTGTCCAACTTGGGCCACCTAACTAAGAATTATATAGATAAACAAATGCACACGTGTTAGTATTGATACAGCATCGAGATCATAAGGAGTGATTTTTTCTCATCACAATTGATCACTCGAATTAAGAAGAAAGTGTGCACTTACAGCGACGACGGAATCTCGGGCAGCCACGGTCAAGAGATCAGCGCAGGACACAACACCGGGGCATGCGCTCTCCAATTGGGACTTGATCGTGTCAATCACATCGAATCCCCGTAAGGAATTGTTGTTTGGGCCAGCAGTCTTCTCCCCAGTGAACTTCGTGGTGTTGTCGTCGTCTAATAAAACAGATGCGTCGCATCCCTGTTATATATTTTGTACATTGTTAATCAGTCAAATCAATCCTATTGGATTCATTAGATTCAATGGTCAAAATATAAACAGAATAAGTGCTATAACTTTTCCTGAACATAAGGTATGAACATGGATTAATTTCCCTTATCATTTTCCCCCATTTTGTCCCCCGTTATGAACGCCTACAGGCACCAGTTTGAACGGGAATGACACCCTTTCTCGTGCCTTTTGACTTTAATTCGTGCGTCTCTCTAGGAACAATGCATCCAATAATTGTCGGACTAGAAACAAAATGATTGTGCTCTGAAGTGTTCTCTAAATCAAGGCTTTTGGTTAGCAACATGGCGTGTCCTTTAATAATTAACAGAGGGGAGTCACCGACTTTTTGATTTACTAGAATTAGCCTGAATTTGGTCTTCTCGAATGACCTTGAAGATCTAGACAATTTCCAACCCATACAGGAAAAGAGAAAAGCATCTAATCGAGAAAGTTGTAAACATGTCACATTTGTTAGTAAAAAATGCATCAGGCTTTAAATATCAAGTTCGAAATAGAGATGGCATATTTGATGGAGAAAGGCCCATTAGGATATGGGCAACTCTTGAATTATGCACATAGAACGCGAAGTGGATAACAATGAAGGTACTTCGAATTGATTAGTCAATTTAGATTGACACTCTAAATTTGTGTTGGAAGTAAACTAGTGAGGTCATGCACAAGGGGCGCTCGCTTGCATGGCTTTTGTAATAAAGTTAGAGCATACATTGTCGATGTAATTAAAAAAAATTAGAGTATGCACAATAACATTCTTGTCCATCTTGATTTGAGGATTCTAATTACCAAATCTCTCCCCAATCACCAAAATATTTAGTGGATAAGACCACTTATGAATTGATATTTTTACACTAGCGGTGTATGCTAGAATTACTCATGAAAATTTTTTCTTTGAATCACCAAAAAGAAGTGCTTTTCTTCTAAGGGCCATGCTTTTTATTGCTGTATGAATGAAAACATAGCTCTAATTTTAAAACGACTTCAATAAACACAGCCTATTATTATTATAATAATAAACTCACAAAAATGCATGGCACAAAAAGGGTCGGTCAGACTCGACTAATTCCATATGTGAACTTCCTACCTATTGTTTGGTTAGTGAAAAAGAGAGAAGTAACTTGCGTAGAAGCGAAATCTAATCATTCTTTTCGACTATGAGGTCGGTTGGAACGTTTCACATGCACAAAAGCACAAAGATGCATCATGCATGCACGCTTGCATGCAGCTTGAATGACAGAAGAGAAACAAAGGTGGCAATCAATCGGAAAGAGAGGAGAGACTCCGGGTAGAGAAACTTGCATTAACGAAGCAATCGTGGAAGTGAAGGCGGAGCAGCGATGCGCCCATGCGGGCCTCACTTTTGACCGCAGAGCTCACGCCGGATTTAATGGTGGAGAGGGCGCTGGGACAGGAGGTGGAATAGAAAGTACTGGACAGCTGAGCCGAGGCTGTTACCAGAAGGAAAGACAGCAACAACAAAAAGGCGGTTCTGACCGAAGAGCTCTCCCAAGCCATCGCTTGGAGTTACAGTTTCAGCGAAAAAGAAGTTGATAAGCAAAGGAGGAGGAAGGGAAGCACGAGCTTGATGGCTGTGCGTGTAGTGTGTTTTTGTGTGATGCACTTGAATGAACTCAGGGGTATTTATACAAGAGTTTTTGCACTGTTATGTTTTTTCTTTCTTCTCAAGTCAACGGCATTGGATGCCTGCATCTATAATATAAGAAATTTGAATTTTGTAAAAACAAGTTCAACACCGAAGATATATAGCTTGATCATGTGTAGTCTAGACTTCTAAGTTTTTTATTTGAAAACTAACATAATCTCACCGTATAGAAATTTTTGGCTCTATATATAGATATTTATAGGTCTATATCAGGCTGTCAATTCTAAGCAAATATAACAGGACCTATCTTCATATCAGATTCTAGAAGTAATTTCCTTAGGAGATATCAAACCAAGAATCTTCTCGCTTTCAACTTTTCAACTTTTAAGAAGTTTCATATGAATTAAAGAAGATGACTTATTTTGAAAAGTCTGATACATAAGTATATTTGCATGTGTTTCCTATTTTAATGGACCAATATCGAGGAGTCGCCATATATGTTGATTTTTTCACTCACTCTCTATGTTTATTTTCTAGTGTCCAAATTTTCATTTTTGGTCCTGACCTCGCATATATTTTTTTCATCAAGTCGTTAAACTATCAATTTGTTTAATAAATTCTTGTAGCTTACATAACTTTTCTAATCATTTCCATCCACCTCGAAAGCCAGCAGGAGTCAGATGTAGAAAACTTTGGGTCGTGTTCACGTTAAAAAAATTTCATTAATCAAGTCCCGGTTGTGCGGTACTCAATTCTGAAGTTTCTAGTCTCACTCATTAAGTCCATGATCAAAAAAGTTCTCCATGTTAGACTCTGATCGGCTAAGACAGGCATCTCAATTCCAATTAATTGCATTTGTAGCATGAGGGAATGCAAGTTCAAGGACTCGATTAAACATATCAAAAGTTCAAGGATTTAATTAAAAGAAATGCGCAAGTTCAAGGACCTAAAGTGAAAGTTTAACTCAACAGAACACATTCCTTTTTCCCAATCAACATATATAGTAAATTTTTTGTCAAAATAAAGCCCGCGTATGTCACTATAAACATCAAAAAATAAAGAAAACAAGTAGTCAAAGTGGGATTTCGTCTGGAGAGTTATTGACTATTAGGGAAAATTGTCACGTCCAAGCGAAGGTTCGCCAAATCCAATTGATGAAACATTGACTTTCACTAACAAAGACAAGTGGATCACGCCATCTAACTATTGTATGTCCTCCCCTTAAAAGACTCTGTAAGGCTTAATCAATTGATTGCATGGTATGAAATTTGGAACTTGCTGCATGACGACCATTCCTCTTTGTTCAACTAGTAAACAATAATATGGTTTCCATAATATATAAAAATGAAATTCTGTAGATAATGGACTACAATGTCCTAACAATAGCATCTTGTTCTAGCTAAGATAATTAAAAAAAAAAATGAAAAGTTGAATTAGAAGTAGTGTGATAAACTCTACTAGGGTACTTAAGTGTGACCCAATATATCTTTCTACGGTCCACATCCTGCTGTAGGTAGGTCGTAATATCTTATTTCTCATAGCAAGTCATGTTGAATTCCTCCGCAGTCCCATATTATTATTATTTGGTAAAAATAAGCAAGCGCATCTTCAATAGATAAACTCCACACCCATGAAATGCCCCACTAACCTCATGGACTACATATAACGAGAGCTGAAGTTTTGGTCGGCTGCTCAAACATGGAGCTGATTACACTTAGTGGCATGGAGATCCAAACTCATCCCATGTGACTAATTCTTATAAGCATCAACTTCTCGATCAATGAGTTGATCCTATGGGCTTATCCGTTATATTCCTCTGCGTGCCTCATTTTTCAAGCATGCATGTGTGAATGAAAGCCTCATTAGGAATCTAATCTGGGTCAACATTTTGAGTGATTGCTAATCATGCAGATTCTCCTTTATAGTCTTTTGGATTAGCTTAGAAGCAAGTTTACTAATTCGCTAGAACAAGGGATTTTCGCAGCAATATGAAATGAGGCCATGTGGGAGGTATTGCAAAAGAGAAAAAAAAAGTTTCTCGCTCGTTCATAATTTTGAAAAAGACAACAAAAGTTTCGAGAGCTTATGATCAGATATGGCCTCGGCCGGTGGGAAAATGATTTGGAAGTGTTGAAGGATGAAATGACTTCTCCACGCGACCCACGTTCTGCCCCAATTGCTCAAGTGCTTTCATTCGGATTTTGTTGTGAAGAAGCAATACTGTTCATGCATCCGATTCACATCAGATCTATGCATGCGAGTCGTGATATGGAATCCGACAGCTCATACGCGTTGGGCTCACATTAGCTGCGAAGCAACCTAGATGATTAGAAAAGGACGGTTGATATATCTCCACCGTATTAGGCTCCGTTTGTTTAGAGTAAGATGGATAATTTAAAAAATATTTTTCTAAAAAAGGATTGCTTGTGTCACTTGAAAAAATAGCCAAGGAACAACGTTTTCCCCATCAACAACAACGTATGTTTAAATTTTTCATAGAGAAATAAGATATTTTTTATTTATATATTTTCGTAAGCAACGTAAGTGATTATATTTTTGGAAGTCATTTAATTTCCATGAAACAAACAAAGTTTTAATCAAAATAGTTTTCTTTAAAGTTTCTAAGTATAGCTTAAATTATGCAATATCCACTTGATGGGAAAAAGTGCCAAAAAGTCCTAAACCTATTATATTTGTACCAATTTAATCATAAAATTTTCAATTAGACCAATTTAATCTCAAAATTTTCATATGATTATCAATTTAATCTATTCGGCCAATTTAAGTTAGAAATTGCTGACACGTATACTAGTCATCCCATATAAGATGGCCGATGTTAACATTGACATTTTAAAAATATTTTTTAATAACTTTAAGATTTTTTACTATTTAAAAAAAATTCCTTTTTTCTTTTTTCTTTCCTCTTTTTTTTTTTTTTTTTTCCCCTTTTCTTTTCTTTGGACTATGGCCAATACCAACCATAGGCAAGGGCATCGCAACCCTTGTCAACCATAGGTGAGGGTCACCCTCGTAGCCTAATCGAAGGCACAACCCTTGCAGCCTGAGCAAGGGCCGCCCTCATTGAATCTAGCAAGGGCTTGACTTTTGGGCCACCCTCTCTAGAAGTCGTGAGAGTGGCCTTCGCCAAACTCGGTGAATTGCCTGGGCTACGTGGGTCGTGTCCTCACTAGATCCAGCGAGGGCAGTCCTTGCCTCTCGCCAATGAGGGTCATACACCTTTGTCTATGGCTGATCGCCGGTCACAATCCAAAGGAAGAGAAAAGGGAAAAAAAATTGAAAAATTGAAAAATTGAAAAAAAAAATGTAGTAAAAAATCAAAAAATTATTTTAAAATGTCCACATCATCATCGGTTATCTAAAGTGCCATGGCCAGCATCCATGTCAATGGACTAAATTGGTATAAATGTGAAAAAATTTAAGACTAAATTGATTTAATTAAAAGGTTTATAATTAAATCGATACCAATGTATAGGTTTAGAACCTTTTTGTACTTTTCCCTCATTGCTAGCTAATTATTGAGATTACAACGTCACGTTTGATGTGTTTGTAGAAACTTGTAGTCTTTTAGTTACGAACCCAATGTGAAGCACTAAATCCTTACTTCACATGTGCACCTGAATAGCGATGAACTTTGATAATTCTTTGTAGAGATGGACAGTCTAAAACTGTTCAAAAATTTTACAGAGAGAACCAAACTGTTGAGCGATGTAATTGCCGAAGGAAGTTCAACTTAAAATTTCAAGAAGCGAAATTCAATCGGGTGAGGGAATCCTACCGCCCACCCGAAATTCATGCGTTGTCACCATCCAATTAGTCATTGAATTTTCACCTCTTGTCAATTTAGACACCAACAAGGAAAAATCCTAGCTGTCTGCACTCCTCACGCCTCCACTATCTCTCGTCGGCGTCTTTTCCCTCGGATCTAGCTTGCATCATCTCTCTCTCTCTCTCTCTCTCTCTCTCTCTCTCTCTCTCTCACTTCAAGTGAAATCAATAACATTCCTACTAATTGTTATACTAAAGCGACGCTTTTCATTACTATTTCTACGCTCATCTTAAATGTAATTGTAAATTTATCTGTCATCGGAATTGTCATTACCACTTAATTATGATAAAATTACCAATTTAAGGTTTGGCGATGGTTTTATTTGATATCTTATCACTAGAATGCCTCTTCTTTCGATCCAGTTTTTCCACTACCATGAAGTCAAGTTAGATTTAGGAATGACACACTTTTTTTCGTTATTGTGAAAACCCGGTCTAGGGGACTTTGAGGCCTTAAATCGAATCCAATTTGAGTCCCACCACCGTGGGTCGACCTAGAATCAATGTTATGAGGGAGGCCATTGTTAAGCGTGAGATAAGGAACTAATGAGGGAGAAGAGAGACAAGTGGGCAATGAAGGCCGTTGAGCGCAAAGCGACCGTGACTTCGTTGGATCATCAATGGCAGCCACAAGCGATTGGACAACGGAGGGGTGGGGGAGAGAAAGAGGAAATTAAAAAAAAAAATCCAAATTGAGTATTTGGAGGACACGTGAAGTGAATCTGACGATTCTTGTAATGAAGATAGTAGATAAGATTTATACATGAATATACCCCCTCTCGTACTACAAGATTGCACAGAACAATGCCGAAATTGAATTCCTGAACTTCTAGCGGTAACAAGGTAAATTTGTTAGAACTTGAGGTCGAACCATATCGCCATGAATAACCCTTCAACCCAACCGGTGGAAGTGATTTTCAGCTGCAATCTGATATTTTCTGCGTCGCAAATTCAACGGCCGGTTTCATGCTTTGATGTCAACTTATGAGGCAAACGCCAGGGACAAAATTTGGACAAGAACAACGGAATTATCTTACAATCCAAATAATTTATCTCGAAAGAAACCAAAGTTTAAGGCGCAGAGACCCGATTATCTTATGTATTCCGAAAGATGAGTTCACCTAGCACATGCAAAACAAGACAAAGCGAATAAGACGCAATGCGATCATGCATTTGTAAACCAAGGTTGGTTCACAAAATACGGGCCACCGAAAGTTCAAAATCTGGATGAGACAAAATAGTAGTCTCCGACCACGAGTTGACCAAACTGGGGTGGGACTTCACTTTAGCAAAAAGGGTCATATGCATAAACACGCATGATTCGAGCATACCAAAATAGTACTTCCAGAAGGAGTCCTCAACCTAAACTCAAAGCATAATTGAGTCTTACTATATTTTTTTCATGCAATCCTGTCTTAAAACTTTCGATTAATGTATGCTTAGACAACTCTTGTTATTAACTGCATTGGTTAGCTATGCGAAATTATAAGCTTTGAGGACTCAATTACATTTCAGCATAAGTTTCAAGAACCATGCTATGATTATCCTCATGTTTTTCAATGATTGACGCGTAAATTGAACTTTATTTCACTCTCCAAACCGCAATTGACGCATGAGAGATCAAATCGGCGATGGCAAGTCAAACCTGTCCAATCACATGTTTTGTGGTGCTTGCTTGGGGACTCCGATTTCTCCCTTCTCACATCCAGAAAAGAAGGGAATCGATAAGATGCTCGTGATTTTGTCGGCGTCGTAATTTGACGATTCTGGTGGGAAAGTGTAGTGGCGACAGATGGAAACATAAATCCCGAAAGCGCCATGCATGGAAAGGGACGGGGAAAAATTTATTTCCACGACCCCACGCGCTTGCTTAACCCACGATTCTTTAGGGTTCGTCGCCTTCTCTGTTAGCTTTATCTTGGAGATTAGACTGTAGAGTCTCTCTCTCTCTCTCTCTCTCTCGTGGGTTCCAATCATGGAATGGAGGTCGTCGGTCAACGCTCGAGTTCATTGGTGACGTGGGTATTTTGGCACTTTGCCACATGAAAAGCACTCTACGCGTTAATTTTTAACGCATTGCAGCTAATTCATTCAAAGTTCTTATTCTTTTGGTTGATCCAGCGTGGTGCCCACCATTCGCAATGGAAAAGAATGCCAGTTCTAGAAAACATGTGCTGGCTTTCTTTTGATCGCTGCGCACGATGGAGGACTTTGGCTATATGTTTTGGGAGAGTGGGCTGATTGGAAGTCGTAACATGCACTCGATTGGGTCACCGTAAAAGAGGAAAGTAGGCGTCTCAAACCACCGCAGTACCAATGTGTAGATCCGTTCTTAGATCATGAATGACTTAGCCAAGAAATGTTCAGGAAAAGATTCGATCAGATTCATGAAAATGCTCAGGTTGTGCCGATTAGTGTTTACAAACATGTCTGTTTAACAATGTCTTTTTATCTAACTTAATATTTCGAGCCCAATTCACACATATCAAATGCTCTTAGCGGTAATTTAAAATCAGAACATAAATATAGTTGGTTTCTGAAAGAGAATCCCTAAATAACTCAATGACATCATTTTACATTGAGCAACTCAAAAAAGGAAACCTTTTATCTAACACTAAACTTGGAAGCTAGTTGTAGTTGCTTTAAATGAAATTGTGGCTGGAGGACGATGCTTGCTATTGAGGTATCGTCGGAGTCATAGAGGACAAGAAGATTGGAGAGAACGAGAGCCGACGGTCGTGAACCTTAGAAAATCCAAAGAGAGCTCCTCTTCATGAATGACAAAAGAGAGCTCGTCAACAAATTACATTTTATCTCTAAAAATATTAATTAGGCATCTTTTATTCTTGCCAGTGAATGGGAAGATTGTATGGTACCGTTGACCATATCGGTACGCGGTCGTTTTGTTTGATGAGACTTGAACCGAAGAAGCATGGTATGACATTCTTGATCAAATGGTTGATAAAAAGTTGACTGAATGGTTAAATTTAGGAACAATATAAGCTAGGGGTGAGCAGTGGTCTAGGGTTGACCCTGGACCGACCTTGGACCGGCCCAACCCTGCCGGTCCTGGTCCGATTCCCAAGGGGACTGGGTCGGTCCTCGATCCAAAGAGTTTTGGGTCGATCCAACCCTGAACCAACCCCGTATATATATTATATTATATTATATTATTTATAATTCTTTTATATATTCAAACCTAAGTAAAATGTCTGTTATAAAACCTAATAGTTATGGTGAGATGTTCTATCAATAGCACTAATAGTAATTTCAATTTAAAACTTTTGTTCAATATTAATTATGTGTCTTTTGTTTTGTTTTTCGGGCATTTAGAAGTTCAAGTGAATTAACAAGACGTGAAGTTGTATATTCATGGTTTATATTAAGTATTTTGAACTTTTTATGGTTTAATTGTATTTTATTAATGAATTTTAGTTGCACTTTACTTTTCAATTTGTGTCAAATGGTAGAAGTTTTTAAAGAGTAGAGTAGTACTGCAGTTGCTACGGTGATTTGCTAGTCAAGTGGTGTGAAGCTCATTTTTTGGTTGAGTAGACTCTACATGATCAAATGCTAGTCAAGTGGTGTGAAGCTCATTCTTTGGTTGAGTGGACTCTACATGATCAATTGCAGGAAAACGCTTTTGCATATGGTGTTATGAATATTAAAGATAGATGATTACAAGAACTTTCCATCTTGTCCCATATCTCGATGAGCGGTTAGCAGGTACGAAATTTCTATTATTGTGTCATCTTAAATTTGCTGAATATGTATTGGTATTTATAGTTTAGTTGCACAATACCGTATTGTCGATAGATGTGTAATTTGAATTTGTAGGTTTGCTTTTTTAGGGAATATAAAAAACAAGACAAAAAAATTATCGATCGGTCCGGGTTGACCACAACCAGGACCGAACCCATTGGGTCGGTCCGGTCCTTGGTCCCAAGTTCAATAGGGTCGGTCCTCGGTCCTAAAAATTGAGGACCGACACTGTATAGGTTGGTCCTAGGGTTAGGGGGTGGCCCGGACCAACCCGGACCATGCTCACCCCTAATATAAGCTCCCCCAGTGACTAATGAGTTTTGGGCTCAAAGCCCAATGAAAGAACTAGCTAGATAGTTACCCGATCGAGCAAATTTGCTATTTGAACTTGCATTCAGAGCACCCTTGCCAGTTTCACACCGATTCTCTTACACAACTACAAAAGTGAACCCTTCAATTTGACTTCGTTTGTCCCTTGCCCATAAATTTGTACTTTCAGCCTTTTTCTTTGATTTGAGTTCAATCACCTGTTAATTTTGAATATAATTTCACAAGAGTATTGGCTATATTAGGACAGGCCATCGAGCCATGTCAATGGCTATGTCTGGACCGACATGGGCCGGGACATTATTATGCCAGGTCTAGGCAAGACCCCACTCTAGTGACAAGCATGTGACGATTGGATCAGTTTTGACCGTCAACAACGTACGAGTATCGTAATAATGATTACCCACAAATTACACTTAAGAGAAGGTCTCTTCAGCGTTGCATCTCTCATCAATATTCAGATGATAAAGTGTGGTCGTTGTCCTCTTCTTCACGTTAGGAATGTTTGGTAGGAGTCAATTCTTGTAATAACCAATCAGGCCGGTGGACATTCCATTTATTTCATTGTTCGCAGTCAAAGCTATACCTATTGCTTCCATAATTGGTTGGTTAGTACTCAATAAGGACTGCGATGTATCATAGATGCTGGTAATGAAGACGAATAGAATAGCAACCATTTTTTATTGTCTGCTCTGTTTTGTCCTCATTTTTTTTTTTTTTTGAATGACCTACTTTCACTATAAATCATTTAATAAATTAAAAAAAAATTACGCTACATATAATCTGTCAATAGTTAAATTAAAAACACTTAATATGAATTATGAATTGTCCAAGGTTAGTTATCGCTCGGATTGCTGCAGTTCATATTGCACATAGTGTCCTTGGTCCTCCTCTTTCGACATGTTTGGACCTTCATTTTCAAAACATATATCTATGTATGCACACATTTTTAGATACGTTAGGAGTAAGCGGTCTTAAGTTCTATCCAAGTTATACCTAAAACGTGGAACATATCCGTTAAAATAAGTTATCTAATTTTTAGAACCCGAAACCTACATTGCATACCTAGGAACCTGGAACCTACCTTGTCACGGGTTTCAAAATCTACCTATGTTCCACTTGTACTATTAATTAAACTATAATAAATCATTACTTCTAAGTACTATCATTTGCTGCAATTCATTATAACTCATATTTAGACACGAAGATTATGAAATATTAATAAAGTAAAAGTCTTAGTCATGTATATCACCAAAAATGGAAGCTCATACTAATGATTTCAAAGTACACACTCATCATTGAACGCTATAAAATGCCACAGAATCGCGTGAAAACATAAAATAAGAAAAAGAAAAACTTGTTCGGATTCCAAGTTTCAAATTCCAATCAAGATCGATTTCCTAATTTTTTAAAATTGACACCCACCATACATATCTTAATCTAGATCTCAGGTTTTTTATTATATTGTGCTTTGGTGATGTGCATTTCCCTCAAATAATTTATACATGACCAATCTAATAAACTAAAAAAAAAAAATGGTAAAGTATGGTAACTTTTTTATTATGATTGTCCGTTCCGGCAAATGTTGAAAAATCTGTGATCTCAAAAATATTTTCAAAATTTGACCACATGTTCTAAAGTTTCGGATCACGAGCTCTAGTGAGCACAAAATTGGTCAATAGCATCAGACAAAATCTATGCACGATCAAAGGTCGGTTAATTTTTGAAAGAATAAATAGATTGAATGATTCTTAAAAGAAAAACTGCCACCAGTAGCACCAGGTGCAACAGCCAACAGCGCGCCAGCGCTGGTCAAGTCCTACCAGGGTTTGCACAGTGCACTACTTTCGGCTACACACTAGGCCTCAAGCGCGGCCCAAGACTCCTAATCCGCTGTTCAGCGGTTCTTCCGCCATATATGAAGGCCTAAATGGCCTTATGCAGCATTTCATAAGCCTTGGGTCAGACTTCCCTTCTGCATAGAGAATTCGACTTTAAACCAAAAAAAAGAACACACACACACACACACACACACACACACACACACATATATATATATATATATATATATATATATATATATGTTTCTTTTTTTTTTTTTTTTGTCAATCCTACGCTAACACTTACTCATACTTTTGCCCTGCCTCCTTGCAGGGCGTGGAAGTCGAAATCCACTCCTAAAATGAAATCGTCCCCATCCCAATCCCCCTTGAGAAGGTAAGGATTTGAACCCCCAACCTCCCCTTTTCAAGATAAAGGCGGCCACTGGGGCGAACCCCCAGTGGTTATATGTTTCTAATTTACTAAGAAGATAAATGCATTTCTCTCACTCCTAACTTGTAGTTTCTCTCTCTTGCTTTAACACTAATACCTTTTTACTATCTTTTATGGAGATGGTCCATGACATATGGGCGCCCGTCCCTTAGGCAATAGCAGGGATGGCCTTTAGAGCGCTCTCTCTCTCTCTCTCTCTCAATGAAAATTATCTCCCACTTGAAGTTCTTTCGATTTTTCAATTTTATTTTGTAGGTACCAAAATTCTCCTGGTGTAGGTACACTCTCGCCTCTCTCTAAAATTGGATAATTTGCATGTATAAATCCTAACAATGTCGAAAAAGATTTTCAAATCATAAAACCTGCCATAATTCTACTAAAGTAGGTAGCAAAATTTTCATTGAAAATAAGTCGCTATTCTACCTAACTAAATTAGAAAGAATAGCCACATTTTGTTAGAAAAATAATTCATCGTGCTGCTTAAATTAAAGCTCAAAACTTTAGTCCATTAGGCTTGAAATTTTCGGCATTTACCTGTCCTTGCATTGGCCGAATATTTGCTTGTAGCCATGTCTAGTCCACGCAATTGATTCAAGTCAATTCATCATCGGCGGTCCATTGCAAACGCAATAAGTGAACTAATTATCCTAAAACTATATGCAATTATAACTTTTTATTTATGGGCCAAAGATTAGTCCTTCATTTTCTATGCAATGAATTCTTAAATGGGACTGTCCCAATCCACATGACTAATTCAAGTCCATTCACCATCATCGGTCCAACACAAATGCAATTAATAAACTAAAGTATATAATAAATACTCTTAAAACTATATGCAATTATAACATTTTCATTTACGAATTAAAGATTAGTCCCTCAATTTCCATGCAATAAATTATTAAATAGGATGCCAAAATTGAAGTGTCAATAATCGTGGAGATGTATGACTTATACTAACAATCCCACTCTTGTAATACACTTAACCCATTAAACATAATTTTCCTTCATTTCTTGCCGAAGTCTTATCCCACACACACATACACATTAGAATTTACTTTAGCAATCCAACCCCTCAAAGCTGCGTTTGGCATAATAGGATAAAATTTATCCTACTCTATGTTTAATGCATGTTTAGGATAAGATAAAGTTGGATATAAGATCTCATGGGGAGGTGAAATGAAAGTGGATAGGATTTCTAATATTTCTAATAAGAAAGTTATTGTTTTTAAATAAAAAAATTCTCAAATTAAAAAGAAAAGATTGAAATTATATTTCAATATAAATATTATTTGAATTCTAATAAAAAAATTCAAAATAACAAAAAATAACAATTTATTTTTAATTTAATCTTATTTTTATTTATATAGTTGACTTTAATTCTATTTTATAAAATAAATTGAATATATTTATATTTATATTTATATTTATTAAATATTTTAGGTATATTAGTACAATTTACTATTTAATAAAATTTTACTAGAGAAGGGGGAAAAAGAAATAAAAATAAAATAATTAAAAAAGAGAGGAAAAATAAAATAAAATAAGCAAATAAAAATAAAGTACACAAGAGTGTTAGAGAAATTTGAAAATGACTTAAAGCCTAGAGTTCTCACTTAACTTGAAAATGACTTTAGACTCGGAGCTTTAGATCACTTTTAAGCAAAATAAACAAAACCAAAAAATTAACAATGTGTAATTTTAAAAACAACAGAATCGGTTAAAAGGAAGTAGTAAAATTAAATGATTTACCTCATTTAGACTCAAAAGATTGAGATGGAAACTTTGATTAATTCAAGTTTGGGACCTCTCTAATTGTGGGTTTTGGAAAACAAAATCTTGAAGAAGTGAGTAGATGGTTGAAAGTTAATGAAGTGGAAGCTCTACTTTTGGAAAGTGAAAACTTGCCATGGTTTTCCGCATATGACCAAGGCAAGAAATTTTTTAGTAAGTTCTCAATAGTTTAAAAAAATGATTAATTAAAGTTAAAAGATTTTGAACTTTGATGTGCTGCAATTAATGAGTTTCAAATGGCCCCTATGAGACTAGCTAGGATACACTTGGCCCAAAAGAATTAGTCACTAGAAGATATCTTGATGAAAATGAAAATGAGCTCATCTTCTTCAGTCAAGCAAGTGCATGAATTACCAATGCATGAATGAACTATAGTTAAAATTGATGATCTCATGCATAATGTCAAAGATACCAAGTTTAATGTCTCAAACAAAAGCACAAGTTCAAACTTTGGCAACGAGCAAGAGAGATGGTGTGCCAATTAAAGAGAAATAAAAATTGAGGAAAACAATATTCATTCTAGACATTTGATTTTGAACATTGGTGAGTTTGAATTTTTTTTTAATCTACTAAAATCATCAATGAAAGATATAAACGAATTAGGAAAATCTCAAAATATGAATTTCCTAATATACCGACCCTATTCTATAAATAATATGGCGATGAGTTAAGATATCATTGTTCTACACTCCTAACACGCACATTGAAATCTATCAACTTATCCTTAATGTCTCATACTCTTGGCAATCGATTGTAGAAATTAATCCTAAATATACTACTTCACTGTCTCATTAACATACTGCTTTGTCATTTCTTCCATGAAAAGGCCAAATCAATAGGACAATAAGTGTGGAGACTTAATCAATCGATTAACAATCACCCATATAACATTATCACCACTTGACACCCTCGATAGACCAATTATGAAATCCATGATGATATACTCTCATTTTGATAAGTATTTTAAGTGGGTGTAATTGTCCAGCTGTTTTTTGTGCTCAATTTTCATTCGTTGACAAACTGGATATTGATGGACAAATTTCATAGCATTCTTTTTCATGTTGTTGACCCACAAGAAGTTTCCTATTAAGTCCTTATACATTTTGGTGCTTACTTGAGAATCTAATGTCATGAACTTTTTGCAATATCTCCTTTTTCAATTCTAAATCACCGGAAACCAACAAATTAAAAACCGACTAGAGAAATTTTGGTGAAACAAAGCAATATGAAGCTCTTGTAGCAGTAAATACAAGTGATGATGGCATTGCAAGTGAAGACAGTGGGGGTGGGTGTTGGAGAAGTCGAACTAACGAATGGTGGTGGAGGTGGGATTGAGATCTCTGGCACAAATGTAGCCATGTAGACGCCAGAGGATATTGTCTTCCCATTACTCAATGTCCCATCGTTGTCAACCTGCATCCTGCAAGTCTTTAACCCATCGAGCCCTCAATCCTTGACCCAAAGACCCTACCCTCTCTTTTCTCTATTGCAAATCGAACATGGCTCTATGATGCAGCCCATGCTCAACATCAACTCGTTCAACCAAGAAAGATCAGCACATATTCAAGATCAACGACACTCTCCTTGACAGGTCCCTCATCGATAAGGCCTCATATTTGACTTTGTCATAAAGACTATGTCATTTTCCCACACATTGAAGCTTACATCAAGGCACTCTGGAACAAGCAAAAGCATTGGAAATATTGTTTTGATTTTAATTGCTCCTAGTTTCTAAATGTTTCTAATTTTTATATAACTTACCATTTCTAGACTTGACTTTAGTCTCTTAGGACGTGTTTGACAACCAGCCAAATAGTGTTTGATTATGTTCTTTTGTTCCTAGGAGTAGATTTAGAACAAAAATCCATTTAGTAAATTTTTTGTTCTCGGGAATAAATTTGGAGTAAAATTGAGAAGTAAAAAAGTTGATTCCTTGTTCTCGAGAATAATTCCAGAATCAAGCCAATCGAAATTTTTTTCTTTTCTTTTTTTCTCTTCTTCTTTCCTTCTTGTTTTTCTTCCTTTTCTCTTCTTCTTGCACCGCCACCGCCATCGGGGTCACTAGTGACCTGTTAGGCGAGCTTGCCCAGCCACCGGCGAGCCTTGGCTGGGCTGGGTGAGGTCGAGCTTTATTGGTGGTTGTGTGAGCTCAACCTCGTCGGGGGCCAATGACAGTATAAGGAAGAAGATAAAAGAAAAGGAAAAAGGGAAAGAACAAAAAAAGAAAAAAAAAGTAATAAAATTATTTTAAAAATTGGAAGAAAATAGTTTGAATTAGAAATTTTGAGGACGGTGCCAAACGCAATTCTATCCTAGGAATACAAATTTTGGACAATTACCAAACTCTTTCAAATACTTAGAATTTGTTTCGGGAACGGAATAAACAATAATCATTTCTGATCAAAAATTATTCTCGGAAACAAAATGATTACCAAACGCTCCCGTACTCTTCTTTTTTTTTTTTTTCTATAAAAGGTCATTGAGCCTCTCTAAAATGGACACCAAATTTGATTAATGAAATTTGCTTAGTGCAATTCCTTAAACTTTGAAGAGTTCAAACTCCTTGAAACTTAAAAGAATTTTCACTCAAACCTTAAAGAATCAAAGCTTTTAAAGCCTGCATCTTGAAGCTGCAGCCATGATGCCATTTTAACTTACTCGAAGGCCTAGAAGAGTGATCATTGAAGTTCCTATCCTTTTCTTCATTCTATCCAATCATGTTTCCCCACTTACTTCCAAAATCAATAAGCTTACAATGCTTATCTAAGATAACTCAAAACATAAAAGTTGTAAATCCAAGAGTCTCCGTTCTTTGGCTTTGAAATCAAGTCATTAAGATTTGAATCAACAAATTTATACCCATTTTTCCAAACGAGCATAGAGAAATTTCTACTTGACTTTTTGACAAGTTTCCGTGTGTGTAAGTTACTCTCCCGATCTTATTGTTTGAGTAGTCGACCTTAGATTATATCACTCTACATGTTAAATCCAACGTGGTCAAACCCAAGTCCAACTTCGCCAAACCTAGGCAACACAAGCAACCAATGCTATCATTGTGGCCCCTTGGCAAAACCCACGCGAATTCGAGGATAGATTAGAGTTGCAAACACTGTTTCAATGAGTGCACATGAGCAGCGAGCGAGGGGCAACCACTTGAGGATGCGGTGTCAAGGTGAGATGGCTGGGGCACATGAGGCACGTTGAATGGTGGTTGAGGAGGGAGAGAGAGAGAGAGAGAGAGAGAGAGAGAGAGAGAGAGTCCAGGGAACATAGAATTAGGATTCTTTTCCTTGGTGGCGTGTGTGTTTTTTTATTTTTAAAAAATTTCATATCATATAAAGGAAATTCATTTTAAAGTATAACTTTGCCTTCGACATTTTAGGTTGCATTTGTTTAAAATTAATGAATGAATGAAAAATATTCTCATCGCCCATGAAAATAGTTAATCGTAAATTATTGTCGATAATGAAAATATTTTCATTGACTAATTTTTCTAAATGATATAACCAACTATTTTTAAAAAATATTTTTCAAATCTTCCTTAGAGGATGTATGTGCTTTCACCATACCTACTCTATTTGGAGTCGTCTCTCAATGTATGTGTTCCGTTTTTTTCCTTTTTTGGGCTAGTGCTGAAGTGATCGAGAGAGAGGGGTCGTGGGCTTTCCAAGTGAGCCATTTCTCTAGGCCTTAACCCAATGGGTTAGTGGGTCATTCTATGGGTTTATTTGACTCTCAGGCCGGATCTTCCTTACCCATATCAACCCGGGAAAATGGGAAGATGCCACAACGGTACTTCTATAGTCATGGAGCTTTAAGGATTATTCTTGACCACAAATACTATGTAGCTTTTATTTACATATTTTACATCGACCTCCACAAATAATATAATTCATTGTTTATTTGCTAAAAGTAAAACTACACACATCAGCAAGATTTTGGTTATACAACCTGTGTCGCCAAATATTTATCCATATTTCCATCAGAATATAGAGTACTTTCTAAGTTAGTCTTGCTAGTTTCTAAAATTATTGTAGCTAAGATTAGTTGAGAATTATGCTAAAAATAATTGTATCAAAATGCAAAGAAATCAAATTTTAGTATACTAAGTAGTTAAGATTAAATTTAATCGCTTGGTTACAAAATCCACCGAATTTCAATTTTCAATTTGTGTGAGACTTTACCCTAAAATCTCCGTATGTTCCTTCTTTGCTATTGTTTGGAAAAACACTGTTATAGTGGAATAACGTTGAAAGTTAGGTAGGGCATTGGCCTAACGAGGCCCACAAGCGAAAAAAACGTGGAAGGGAAAGGATTTGTCAAAGTTTACTTCCAAACTTCTCTTGTCGGGCAATGCATATGCAATATTTGTGGATTGCAGAACAAAAAATGTTAGATGTGCAGAGAATTCTTACCATTATAATTTGCTTCATCTGAATCTCCGCTTAACAAAAATCTGGTGGGGTTTAATTCTAACACAATTTAAATATATTGAAACTCTAAATAATAAATTTGATCACGCCACGTGTCACAACTTCATGAACACTAATTTTATGCGCTCATACATAAATATTAAAAGTGGGACCAACCATCCCAATAGACAATACATTGAACCTTTTTCTTATCAAAGTAAGCTTGAGAGCGTAATCAAAACTTTAGAGACAGCAAAAGCAAAACCCAGAAAAATCATTAGTTTACTTTCCCGCAGCTCTTCCTAATCTGACCGCTTGAGCCGGTGAGCGGGCTGAGGTTACCCATCTTCACCATGGCGTTAGCAAAATCTGTCATGAAAGTAGCTGAATTGCTGCTGTAAGCGTTCACTTGAGCGTCCGTGGAACCACCACTAAACAATTGCTGGTCCGAGTGAAGAAGACCTTCTTGGATTTGCAAGTTCTTAAAGTAGGCATTGTCGAAGGACGTCGGGCTCGTGGTGTCTAGAGGAGAGAGATTGTTGTCGCCTCCAGAGCTTGGGCAGTTCGCCTTGAGCGAGGTTGCGAACGTGGTGTTGATGTTGTTCTCGTTGTAAAGACGGGCCCGGAAAGTTGTGCATCGGGCTTGACCTATCGTGTGCGACCCTGTTAACAACAATCGAACAACTTTTTAATATTAATCTTAGTATATCGATCGAGCATTATTGTAAATTCGTTACTAAAAGGTGCCACAAAAAAGGAAAAACAATGACCTGAGAGTGCCACCATTTCTTTGGCGGTGAAACCTTTGTTAGAGAAGGCAGTGATGAGGCCGCTAAGGCTCAAAGTCGGGGCAGGGATGTTGCTATTAGCAGCACTTTGGCTTGCAGTGATTGAGTCTCTTCTTCCTAGCGGAACCGTCCAACTTGGGCCACCTAACTAAGAATTAAATAGTTAAACAAATCCACACGTGTTAGTATTGATGCAGCATCGAGATCATAACAAGTGATTTTTTCTCATCACAATTGATCACTATAATTAAGAAGAAAGTGTGCACTTACAGCGACGACGGAATCTCGGGCAGCCACGGTCAAGAGATCAGCACAGGACACGATGCCGGGGCATGCACTCTCCAATTGGGACTTGATTGTGTCAATCACGTTGAATCCCCGTAAGGAATTAGCATTTGGGCCAGCATTCTTCTCCCCAGTGAAGTTCGCGGTGTCGTCCAATAGAACGGATGCGTCGCATCCCTATTTTATATTTTGTGCCACACATCGTTAATCAGTCAAATCGATCCTATTGGATTCATTAGATTCAACGGTCAAAATATAAGCAGAACAAGTGCTATAACTTTTCCTGAACATAAAGTATGAACACTGATTAATTTCCCTTATCATTTTCCCCCTTTTTTCCCCCATTATGAACGCTTACAGACACCAGTTTGGACGGGAATGACACTCTTTCTCGTGCCTTTTGACTTTAATTTGTGTTGTCTCTCTAGGAACAATGCATCCAATAATTGTCGGACTAGAAACAAAATGATTGTGCTCTGAAGTGTTCTCTAAATCAAGGCTTTTGGTTAGCAACGTGGCGTGTCCTTTAATATTTAACAGAGGGGAGTCACCGACTTTTTGATTTACTAGAATTAGCCTGAATTTTGTCTTCTCGAATGACCTTGAAGATCTAGAGAATTTCCAACCCATACAGGATAAGAGAAGCATCTAATCGAGAAAGTTGTAAACATGTCACATTTCTTAGTAAAAAATGGATCAGGCTTTAAATATCAAGTTCGAAATAGAGACGGCATGTTTGATGGAGAAAGGCCCATTAGGATATGGACAACTCTTGAATTATGCACAAAGAACACGAAGTGGATAATAATGAAGGTACTTCAAATTGATTAGTTAATTTAGATTGACACTCTAAATTTGTGTTGGAAGCAAACTAGTGAGGCAATGCACAAGGCGCTTTTTGTTTTGTTCAAAAGATCTACTACAATTTTTAGAACACCATTGGATTAACAAATTTCATTAAAAAAAGATATTTTGTGAATGGAGAAAAGTATGGCAACCAAAGTGAAAAATATGACCAAAACCTATTGAAAACAACTGATTGATTTGCCAAACATGATAAACGCGTAAAGTCAACCACCGTTATAAAAGCATGGCTGTCGCTCTCTCTTTTTGCCATCTCCAACTTTTAGGACTTTTGCGTGATCTAATTCATCGAATTTAAAATCATGTGGCTAATCACACACACACGTC
This sequence comes from Eucalyptus marginata, assembly GCA_014182565.1. Lineage (NCBI taxonomy): Eukaryota > Viridiplantae > Streptophyta > Magnoliopsida > Myrtales > Myrtaceae > Eucalyptus > Eucalyptus marginata. Next base: position 11,899,953 of record CM024585.1, read on the forward strand.
TTATCCACAACATACTCGGCATAAAATACGCCCGCCTGCATGGCTTTTGTAATAAAGTTAGAGCATACATTGTCAATATAATAAATAAATAAAAATTAAAGTACGCACAACAACATTCTTGTCCATCTTGATTCGAGGATTCTAATTACCAAATCTCTCCACAACAACCAAAATATTTAGTGGATAAGACCACTTATGGAATGATATTTTTACACTAACGGTGTATGCTAGAATTACTTAGGAAATTCTTTTCTTTGAATCACCAAAAAGAAGTGCTTTTCTTCTAAGGGCCATGCTTTTTATTGCTGTATGAATGAAAACATAGCTCTAGTTTTAAAACGACTTCAATAAACACAGCCTATTATTATAATAATAAACTCACAAAAATGCATAGCACAAAAAGGGTCGGTCAGATTCGACTAATTCAATATGTGTACTTCCTACATATTGTTTGGTTAGTGAAAAAGAGAGTACGTGACTTGCGTAGAAGCGAAATCTAATCGTTCTTTTTGACTATGAGGTCGGTTGGAACGTTTCACATGCACAAAAGCACAAAGATGCATCATGCATGCACGCTTGCATGCAAGCTTGAATGACAGAAGAGAAACAAAGGTAGCAATCAATCGGAAAGAGACGAGAGACTCCGGGCAGAGGGACTTGCATTAACGAAGCAATCGTGGAAGTGAAGGCGGAGCAGCGACGCGCCCATGCGGGCCTCACTTTTGACCGCAGAGCTCACGCCGGATTTAATGGTGGAGAGGGCGCTGGGACAGGAGGTGGAGTAAAAAGTACTGGACAGCTGAGCTGAGGCTGTTTCCAGAAGAAAACACAGCAACAATAAGAAGGCGGATCTGACAGAAGAGCTCTCACGAGCCATCGCTTGGAGTTAAAGTTTCAGCGAAGAAGTAGTTGATAAGCAAAGGAGGAGGAAGGGAAGCACAAGCTTGATGGCTGTGCGCGTAGTGTGTTTTTGTGTGATGCACTTGAATGAACTTAGGGGCATTTATACAAGAGTTTTTGCACTGTTATGCTTTTTCTTTCTTCTCAAGTCAACGGCATGGATGCCTGAATCTATAATATAAGAATATATATATGAACTCATGTTTAGTCTAGACTTCTTAGCTTTGAAAACTAACATTAATCTCACCGTATAGAAATTTTTGGCCCTACATATATTTATAGGTCTGTATCGTGCTGTCAATTCTAAGCAAATATAACACAACCTATCCTCATATCAGATTCTAGAAGTAATCTCCTTCTGAGATATCAAACCGAGAATCTTCTCACTTTCAACTTTTCAACTTTTAAGAAGTTTTATATGAATTAAAGAAGATGGCTTATTTTTGAAAAGTCTGATAAATAAGTATGCATGTGTTTCCTATTTTAATGGACCAATATTTAGGAGTCGTGATATATGTTGATTTTTTCACTCACTCTCTATGTTTATTTTCTAGTGTCCAAATTTTCATTTTTGGTCCTGACCTCGCATATATTTTTTTCATCAAGTTGTTAAACTGTCAATTTGTTTAATAAAGTCTTGTGGCTTATATAACTTTTCTAATCAATCCCATCCACCTCGACAGCCAGCAAGAGTCAGATGTAGAAAGCTTTGGGCGGTGTTCATGTTAGAAAATTTTCATTACTCCAGTCCCGGTCGTGCGGTACTTAATTCTGAAGTTTCTAGTCTCACTCATTAAGTCCATGATCAAAAAAGTTCTCCATGTTAGACTCTGATCGGCTGCGACGGGCATGTCAATTCCAATTAATCGCATTTATAGCACGAGGGAACGCAAGTTCAAGGACTCGCTTAAACATATCAAAAGTTCAAAGATTTAATTAAAAGAAATACACAAGTTCAAGGATTTGAAGTGAAATTTTAACTCAACAGAACATATTCCTTTTTCCCAATCAACGTATATAGTAATTTTTTTTATCAAATTAAAGCCCGCGTATGTCACTATAAACAGCCAAAAATAAAGAAAACAAGCAGTCAAAGTCAAAGTTGGATTTCGTCTTGAGAGTTATTGACTACTAGGGAAAATTGTCACGTCCAAGCGAAGGTTCGCCAAATCCAATTGATGAAACATTGACTTTCACTAATAAAGACAAGCAGATCACGCCATCTAACTATTGTATGCGCCCCCACCCCCACCCCCACCCCCGTTGAACAAAGAGGAATGGTCGTCATGCAGCAAGTTCCAAATTTCATACCATGCAAGCAATTGATTAATGGATTACAATGTCCTAACAATAGCATCTTGTTCTAGCTGAGATAATTAAAAAAAAAATTAAAAGTTGAATTAGAAGTAGTGTGATAAACTCTACTAGGGTACTTAAGTGTGACCCAATATATCTTTCTACAGTCCACATCTTGCTATAGGTAGGTCGTAATATATTATTTCTCACAGCAAGTCATGTTGAATTCCTCCGCAATCCCATATTATTATTACTATTATTATTTTGGTAAAAATAAGCAAGCGCATCTTCAATAGATAAACTCCACACCCATGAAATGCCCCACTAACCTCATGGACTACATATAACGAGAGCTGAAGTTCTGGTCGGCTGCTCAAACATGGAGCTGATTACACTTAGTGGCATGGAGATCCAAACTCATCCCACGATAAGCATCGATAAAATTTCTTGATCAATGAGTCAATCCTATGGGCTTATCCGTGATATTCCTTTGCGTGCCTCATTTTTCAAGCATGCATGTGTGAATGAAAGCCTCATTAGGAATCTAATCTGGGTCAACATTTCAAGTGATTGCAATCATGCAGATTCTCCTTTATAGTCTTTTGGATTAGCTTAGAAGCAAGTTTACTAATTCGCTAGAACAAGGGATTTTCGCAGCAATATTAAATGAGGCCATGTGGGAGTTTTTCTCCACTCATTCAATTTTTAGGATAAGGAATGCTCGATGACACTTCTGCTGTCCATTGCATGCAGCTGTTTCGCACGATGTTGACTCTCTCAATTGGAAAGGAATAATCACATCAAACATTATGGAGCTTTTTCTAATCAGATACCAATATCCCGAACTATTTTTGGTCCCACCAATACCTCAACTTGCGCCAATTACTAGTAAATACCATCTGTTTGTCGGCTGTTAAAATCCCACACGGCAACATGCGAGGCTGTTAGAAATCTAAAGTGGTGAAGCACGTTCATTACCATGTCAGTTTCATTTGCCTTGTGTTCTCCACAAACACTGCCATTTCGGATTTTTAACGACCATTATAGACAGAAGCCTTGCGGAAGATAATTTTAGATCCTTGATATAAGCTTGGAGGTATTGCAAAAGAAAAAAACAAGTTTCTCCTCGTTCATAATTTTGAGAAAGACAACAAAAGTTTCGAGAGCTTATGATCAGATATGGCCTCGGCCGGTGGGAAAATGATTTGGAAGTTTTGGACGATGAAATGACTTCTCCACGCGACCCACGTTCTGCCCCAATCGCTCAAGTGCTTTCATTCGGATTTTGTTGTGAAGAAGCGATACTGTTCATGCATCCGATTCACATCAGATCTATGCATGCGAGTCGTGATATGCAATCCGACAGCTCATGCGCGTTGGGCTCACATTAGCTGCGAAGCAACCTAAATGATTAGAAAAGGACGGTTGGTATATCTCAACCGTAGGCTCCGTTTGTTTAGGTTGATAATTTATATATCAACCTAAATTATAGCCAAGGAATAAATATCCACAATTGATGTTTAAAAAAGTGAAATAAAAAATTATTTAAACCTATTTTTTACATTTTTGTACAAATTTAATCATAAACTTTTAAATTATGCAATATCCATTTAATCTCAAAAATTTTTCACCTTATTACCAATTTAATCATAAACTTTTTAATTAGACCAATTTAATCTCACAATTTTTCACATTATTACCAATTTAATCTATTCGGCCACTTTAAGCTAGAAATTGCTTACACAGATGCCAATCATCCCATATAAGATGGTCATTTTAGCATTGACATTTTAAAAATATTTTTAATAACTTTTCGATTTTTTACTATTTAAAAAAATCCTTTTTCCTTTTTTTTTTTTTTCTTTCCTCTTTTTTTCCCTTTTCTTTTTTCTTTGGACTATGGCCAATACCGACCATAGGCAAGGACATCGCAAACCTTGTCGACCATAGGTGAGTGTTGCCCTTGTAGCCTAAGCGAAGGCACAACCCTTGTAGCCTGGGCAAGGGCTGCCCTCATTGAATATAGCAAGGGCTCGACTTTTGCCACATAGCCGAGGGCCATTCTCTCTAGAAGCCATGAGAGTGGGCCTCACCAAACTCGGTGAATTGCCCAAGCTACATGGGTCGTGTCCTCACTAAAAAAGAAAAATTATTTTAAAATGTCCACATCATCATCGGTTATCTAACAATGGCAATCCTCGCCAATGTGAAAAATTTTATGACTAAATTGATTTAATCAAAATGTTTATAAATAAATTGATACCAATGTATAGGTTTAGGACATTTTTGATACTTTTCCCTCATTGTTAGCTAATTATTGAGATTACAACGTCACGTTTGATGTGTTTGCAGAAACTTGTAGTCTTTTAGTTAGGAACCCAATGTGAAGCACTAAATCCTTACTTCATATGTGCACCTGAATAGCGGTGAACTTTGATAATTCTTTGTAGCGATGGACAGTCTAAAACTGTTCAAAAATTTTACAGAGAAAACCAAACTGTTGAGCGATGTAATTGCCGAAGGAAGTTCAACTTAAATTTCAAGAAGCGAAATTCAATCGGGTGAGGGAATCCTATCGCCCACCCAGAATTCATGGGTTGTCACCATCCAATTAGTCATTGAATTTTCACCTCTTGTCAATTTAGACACCAACAAGGAAAAATCCTAGCTGTCTTCACTTCTCACTATCTCTCGTCGGCGTCTTCTCCCTCGGATCTAGCTTGCATCATCTCTCTCTCTCTCTCTATCTATCTCTCTCACCTACCTATCCAGCCATCTCCACCTTGAGTCAAACGAAATCTCTCTCTATCTTTTTACCTACCTACCCACCCATCTCCACCTTGAGTCAAACGAAATCAGTGGAATTTTCACTTCAAGTGAAATCAATAACATTCCTACTAATTGTTATACTAAAGCGATGCCTTTCATTAGTATTTCTACGCTCATCTTAAATGTAATTGTAAATTTATCTATCACCGGAATTGTCATTACCACTTAATTACGATAAAATTACCAATTTAAATTTTGGCGACGGTTTTATTTGATATCTTATCCCTAGAATGCCTCTTCTTTTGATCCAGTTCATCCACTACCATGAACCCAAGTTAGATTTAGGAATGACACACTTTTTTCATTATTGTGAAAACCCGGTCTAGGGGACTTTGAGGCCTCAAATCGAATCCAATTTGAGTCCCACCACCTTGGGTCGACCTAGAATCAATGTTATGAGGGAGGCCATTGTTAAGCGTGAGATAAGGGACTAATGAGGGAGAAGAGAGACAAGTGGGCAATGAAGGCCGTTGAGCGCAAAGCGACCGTGACTTCGTTGGATCATCAATGGCAGCCACAAGCGATTGGACAACGGAGGGGTGAGGGTAGAGAAAGACGAAATTAAAATTTTTTTCTAAAATGAGTATTTGGAGGATACGTGAAGTGAATCTGACGATTCTTCTAATGAAGTTAGTAGATAAGATTTATACATGAATATACCCCCTCTCGTACTAAAAGATTGCATAGAACAATGCCGAAATTGAAAGTCCTGAACTTCTAACGGTAACCTATGAAGCACCGACGCTCTCCAAGAGCTTTCGTGTCATGTCGGACACTTCAACACGTGTCCAACACTTTCAAACACTCTCCAACACTCGGTAAACGCATGTCGGAAAATCTGACACCTAGTCAACTTTTCCGACACTCTCCGACACTCGAATTGGAATTCCAACATACGAGTTTCTGACACATGATTCCGATATCGATGTCAATTTTGAAAATTCAATAAATGAGATGTTAAAATATATATATGTGAAAAATAAAACACAATAATAAAAATAATAAATGAAGAAAGAAGAAAAATCTAGTCTTTTCTTCTCTTCGACTCCCACTTTCCGTGATACATAATTTACCCCTTAAGTTTTTTTTTTTCCTCTTCCAACATATCTAACATAACATGTGAGTCCGAAATGTTGATTGCTTGTTTTTTCTCCAAGTTTTATGAATTATTAGAATAGATTTGAATTTATCAAATTGAAACAATTAATGATATTAATAAATTGTGAATTAATGTTTTTAATATAAATTCATTCTAGGCTTTTTTTAATTATTTAATTATTTATTTATTTGTGAATTTGAATAAAATTAATTTAATTGAAATAATCATAAAAAATGATAAATTATTTATATATAAAAATATATATTTAATACTGATATCCCAACGTGTTGGAATTTTTTTTTTTTAAAACAACGTCATCATCGTATCGTGTCGTGTCGTGTCGCGTGTCGCGTGTCAATGTCATTGCTACATAGGCGGTAACAAGGTAAATTTGTTAGAACTTGAGGTCAAACCATATCGCCACAAATAACCCTTCAACCCAACCGGTGGAAGTTTTTTCAGCTGCAATCTGATATTTTCTGCGTCGCAAATTCAACGGCCGGTTCCATGCTTTGATGTCAACTTATGAGACAAACGCCAGGGAACAAATTTGGACGAGAACAACGGAATGATCTTACAATCAAAATAATTCATCTCGAAAGAAACCAAAGTTTAAGGCGCAGAGGCCCGATTATCTTATGTATTCCGAAAGATTAGTTCACCTAGCACATGCAAAACAAGACAAAGCGAATAAGACGCAATGCGATCATGCATTTGTCAACCGGGGTTTGGCAGGGTTGGTTCACAAAATAGGGCCACCGAAAGTTCAAAATCTGGATTAGACAAAATAGTAGTCTCCGACCACGAGTCGACCAAACTGGGGTGGGACTTCACTTTAGCAAAAAAGGTCATATGCATAAACACGCATGATTCGAGCATACCAAAATAGTACTTCCAGAAGGAGTCCTCAACCTTAAACTCAAAGCATAATTGAGTCTTACTATATTTTTTTCATGCAATCCTGTCTTAAAACTTTCGATTAATGTATGCTTAGACAAGTCTTTTTATTAATTGCATTGGCTAGCTATGCCAAATTATAAGCTTTGAGGACTCAATTACATTTCAGCATAAGTTTCAAGAGCCGTGTTATGATTATCCTCATGTTTGTCAGTAATTGATGCATAAATTTAATTTAATTTCACCCTCCAAACCGCAATTGACGCATGAGAATCGTACTATTATAATCTTTTGCCAGATGGTTATTAAGACTTTATGCATATTCAATGTCCCACATGCACTAAGCATATGACAATTCAAAGATAAAACATATAATCAAAGATGGATCCGTCCCAATCTAGATTATTATTATCATTATCATCAAGCATGTTGGGTCTCGCTTTCTTGATCGAGAGTAGTAGGTGAAGACTCACTATTCACGCGCATCGCCGTCGACCCCACAAGGAAGTCAAATAACAAATAGAGAGATCAAATCGGCGGTGGCAAAGTCAAACCTGTCCAATCACATGTTTGGCAGTGCTTGCTTGGGGACTCCGATTTCTCCCTTCTCACCTCCAGAAAAGAAGGGAATCTATAAGATGCTCGTGATATTTTCGGCGTCTTAATTTGACGATTCTGGTGGGAAAGTGTAGTGGCGGCAGATGGAAACACAAATCCCGAAAGCACCATGCATGGAAAGGGACGGGGAAAAATTTATTTCCACGATCCCACGCGCTTGCATGACCCGATTCTTTAGGGTTCGTCGCCCTTCTCTGTCAGCTTTATCTTGGAGATTAGACTATAAAATCTCTCTCTCTCTCTCTCTCTCTCGTGGGTTCCAATCATGGAATGGAGGTCGTCGGTCAACGCTCGAGCTCATTGGTGACGTGGGTATTTTGGCACTTTGCCACATGAAAAGCACTCCACGCGTTAATTTTTAACGCATTGCAGCTAATTCATTCAAAGTTCTTATTCTTTTGGCTGATCCAGCGTGGTGCCCACAATTCGAAATGGAAAAGAATGCCAGTTCTAGAAAACATGTGCTGGCTTTCTTTTGATCGCTGCGCACGATGGAGGACTTTGGCTATATGTTTTGGGAAAGTGGGCTGATTGGAAGTCGTATCATACACTCGATTGGATCACCGTAAAAGAGGAAAGTAGGCATCTCAAACCACCGCAGTACCAATGTGTAGATCCGCTCTTAGATCATGAATGACTTAGCCAAGAAATGTTCAGGACAAGATTCGATCAGTTCATGAAAATGCTCAGGTTGTGCTGATTAGTGTTTACAAACATGTCTGTTTAGCAATGTCTTTTTATCTAACTTACAATTTTGAGCCCAATTCACACATATCGAATTCTCTTAGCAGTAATTTAAAATCACAACGTAAATATAGTTGGTTTCTGAAAGAGAATCCCTAAATAACTCAATGACATCATTTCACATTGAGCAAATCAAAAAAGAAAACATTGTATCTAACACTAAACTTGGAAGCTAGTTGTAGTTGCTTTAAACGACATTGTGGCTGGAGGACGATGCTTGCTATTGAGGTATCATCGGAGTCATAGCGGACAAGAAGATTGGAGAGAATGAGAGCGACGGTCGTGAACCTTAGAAAATCCAAAGAGAGCTCTTCTCTTCGTGATTGAGAAAAGAGAGCTTGTTAACAAAGTCCATTCTTGCCAGTGAATGGAAGATTGTATGGTACCATTGACCATATCGGTACGCGGTCGTTTTGTTTGATGAGACGAACTGAAGAAGCATGCTATGACATTCTTGATCAAATGGTTGATAAAAAGCTGACTGAATGGTTAAATTTAGAAACGATATAAGCTCCCCCAGTGACGAATGAGTTTTGGGCTCAAAGCCCAATGAAAGAACTAGCTAGATAGCTACCCGATCGAGCAAATTTGCTATTTGAACTTGCATTCAGAGCACCCTTGCCAGTTTGACACCGATTCTCTTACACAACTACACAAGTGAACCCTTGAATTTGACTTTGTTTGTCCCTTGCCCATAAATTTGTACTTTTAGCCTTTTTCTCTGATTTGAGTTCAACCACATGTTAATTTTGAATATAATTTCAAAAGTGTTTTGGCTATATTATGACAGTTGATGGCTGTGCCTGGACCGACATGGCCCGGGGACATTATTATGCCAGGTCTAGGCAAGACTCCACACAAATTTCCATTCAGGGCGGGACAAGATTGGCTTGGGCCCTTTTTCATTATAAACTGAATATTTTTGTAAAGAAAATTTCCAAAAAAATAGAGTTGAAAATACGATATTTAATAAAAATTGCAAGGAATGAAAATGTAATAAAATTTGAGGTAAATTATATAGTATATATTACATTCAAAGCACAACGTACTAGTATACTAATAATACTAAGCTTTTCATTTGACACAGTCATTAAGAATAATTAAAGAATTAATAAAAAAATATTAAGGGAAATTTTTTTTCATTTAAACATGAATAAAGGACAAGTACATCCTCCACTCTAGTAGTGACAAGCATGTGACGGTAGGATCGGTTTTGACCGTCAACAACGTACAAGTATTGTAATAATGATTACCCCCAGATAACACTTAAGAGAAGGTCTCTTCAGCGTTGCATCTCTCGTCAATATTCAGATGATAAAGTGTGGTCATTGTTCTCTTCTTCACGTTAGGAATGTTTGGTTGGCGTCAATTCTTGTAATAGCCAATTACGCCGGTGGACATTCCATTTATTTCATTGTTCGCAGTCAAAGCTATACCTATTGCTTCCATAATTGGTTGGTTAGTACTCAATATGGACTGCGAGGTATCATAGATGCTGGTGATGAAGACGAAGAGAATAGCAACCATTTTTATTCTCTGCTCTGTTTTGTCCTCATTCTTTTTTTTTTGAATGACCTACTTTCACTTTAAATCATTTAATAAATTAAAAAAAAAATTACGCTACATATAATCTGTCAATAGTTAAATTAAAAACACTTAACATCAATTATGAATTGTCCAAGGTTAGTTATGGCTTGGATTGCTGCAGTTCATATCGCACCTAGTGTCCTTGGTCCTCCTCTTTCGACATGTTTGGACCTTCATTTTCAAAACATATATCAATGTATGCACACATTTTTAGATACGTTAGGAGTAAGTGATCCTAAGTTCTATCCAAGTTACACCTAAAACGTGGAACCTATCCGTTAGAATAAATTCTCTAATTTTAGAACTGAAACCTGCATTGCATACTCAGGAACTTAGAACCTACATTGTGACAAGTTTCAAAGTCTACTATGTTCCAATTGTATTATTAATTGAACAAGTGTAATGAATCATTACTTCTAAGTACTATCATTTGCTACAATTCATCATGACTCATATTTAGACACACGAAGATTATGAAAAATTAACAAAGTAAAAGTCTTAGTTATGTATATCGCCAAAAATGGAAGCTCATACTAATGGTTTCAAAGTTACACATTCATATTTGAACGCCATAAAATTCCAAGAGAAACATAAAACTTGTTTTAGATTCCAGTCGAAATAGATTTCCTAATTTTTGAAAATTGAAATCCACCATGCATATCTTAATCCGAATCTCAGGTTTTTGATTATACTGTGCTTTGGTGATATGTATTTCCCTCAAATAATTTATACATGACCAATCTAATAAACTCAAAAAAAAAAAAATGGTAAAATATGGTAACTTTTTACTATGATTGTCCATTCTGGCAAATGTTGAAAAATCTGTGATCTCAAAAATATTTTCAAAATTTGACCACATGTTCTGAAGTTTCGGATCACGAGCTCCGGTGAACACAAAATTGGTCAATTGCATCAGACAAAATCTATGCACGATCAAAGTTTTTAAAAGAATGTCGCGACCAATTTTTTTTTTCGGGTGTGGACCACCTATGGTTTGACTAATGGATTGTTAAGCCTAAACTTAACTCGGGCTCTCCCAAGCCCATACCAATTCGCGACTTAGGTTTAAGTTCTTAACATGCAAATGATTTTCAATCAGGAGTCGCCACTAATCTATTTTTGGTGGGTCGATTAGAAACCCAAGTAAAGCAATGGGAGGTTTACTTTACTCCTACGAACTAGAGACTATGGGTACGGGGACTTGATTACATTAGATTTCTCTAATGCCCTTTCGGTACCATTCTTTTATTTAAAAAATGTTTGGCAAGCAGCTTGAATTGATTTTAAATCTATTTCCCTAACATGTGAGGTGATCATGCGGGTGCGCAATCCACCAATTTAACACCCAGATAAACAATAAATAAATTGCAAACTTACCTCAAAGCAACGAAAGCATCTGCAATGTTAAATTAAAATCCACATCAACAACCCTAGATATGGTTTCTAATTAACACGCAATTTCATTTTTTTTCTTTTCACTTAATTGATGAAAATCATGCAACATGCGATGCAACATTAACTAAATGACCTAATTCTAATGACACGTAATTTCTAATTAAATGGGCTTAGTAAAAATACTAAATGGCATACATCTCAATGAATCTAACCCTAATGACGTGCATATGATATTTTTCTTTTTCCTAAAAGAATGCATTCTATCCTAAATAATGAAACTAATTTAGCCTAAGGTATTTTTTTTTTTTATGAAATTCGGAATTAAAACAAAATGTGAAAATTATCTAGCTAGATTAAGATCCTATTCAATTTGTATTAGGAATTAGGTTAAACTAAATCCTAATTTAAACTAAAATCTTATCTTAACCCAAATAATCCTAGAATGCAATCTATCTAAAAAAAAATCTATCTAAACTTAAAAATTAATTAGGAAACAAAATTAAACATGCAATCTTACCATGATATGCAATAACGTGCAAAAGATGCCCTAATCCTATATGATATATACATGATTTTTTTTTTTTTTTTTATTAATTTCAAAATGCAAATCAAACAATAATAAAACTAACATTCTATATGCTTTCTTTTTTGTTTTCCTTTTCATGATTTAAAATAAAATTCCTATTCTAAATATGCATGATAATAAAAAACAAACCTAATCCTAATTCGAACATTTTTTTTTTATTTTTTCTTTTTATTTCAAAATTAACAATTGCCAAATAATTAAACATGCAATTCAAGTTTTTTTAAAAAAAAAACCTAGCAACCTAGGTTAATTGATTTGATTTTTTTTTTTTTAATTTCTAAAATTCGTGATAAATAGAATGTTTTGCCTAACTATGCAAATAACCCTAAAACATGCAATATCCCAATTCAGGCATATCTCAAGACAAATAAAAACAATCAAGTTCATTCAAAATTACCCCAAAAGGATATCACATATCATTCAAATCAAGAGATAATATTTCACTAGTAAAATCGATAAATTGATCTTAAGCCTTAAAGATCAAAATATCAATTTTATTCCCACTTGATTAATTATTTCATCTAAAGCCTTATAGATGAAATAAAAAACCCCGGCGCGGTTGCGAATAAGGTAATGCATTGAGATTTTCAATTATGCATAGACATTCCAACCAAAGAAAACAACATATAAAGAAATAATAAACAAATAAGTAAAAAAAACTAAACTTGCCTAATAAAGTAAAGTAAAAATACCAAATTTAATTTTTCCTTTTCTTTTTCTTTTTCTTTTAAAAAAAATAAATCTTGGCCGCCAGCTTTTGGGGAATCACCGGTGAGGCGAGGCGGCACGTCAGCGGCGCGGCACCGAGGCTTCAGGATCGAGCACGGGGTTGGGCACGAGCGTCGCAGGCGGTGGATTCGGCGGAGCTCCGGTGTCGGGTTGGGCAGCAACAAGTCGTAGGTGCGAGAGGTGCGGCGGTGGGCGTCGGAGGCGTGCGGCAGCGGCATCGAGGGGTTTCCTTTCTTTTTTGCTTTGCACGAATTCCCTCTTCGCACCAACTCTCTCAATTTTTCGAAAATCGCTCAAATCAACCTCTCCATGTATTTGCTCTCAAAATTTGGCCCCCTCTTTTTGTACCCCATCACACTTTTTATAGGGCAAAAAATTGAATCCTTATTGCATATTTCGTTTCCAATTTTGCTCGTGCAATATTTTTTAATATATCATTGCGCCACACGTGATATTCTCTTTTGTATTTTCCACATATTCTATCCAAAATTTTCCTTTACCGGCGACCTAAAATAAAACAAAAATGAAAATAAAATGTCTCTAAATTATATGCCGTGTTTTTTTTTCTTTTAGTAAAAATTAACCCCAAAAATTATGCCAAAATTTAGGTATCAACAGCTGCCCCTCTTTGAAGGTGAGCTCGACGAGGTTGCATTCAAAGACAAATTGAGACCTAAATTTTGACTATGCACATGCAATGAATGATTTTTTTTGTTGGAAAATGAATTCCATTTTTTAATGCAATTTATATGATGCATGGAAATGCTAATGCAAATGATAAATGAACATACCTGGAATAACCTACCTTCAAGTAGGATAGAGTAATTCGAGATTGTTACATGTCCAGGACCCGTACCATTCTACGGTCGCCTAGAATAGTAACATGATTTTGTGAAGAGATTGCTTTCCCAGGACCCGTATCATTCTACGGTCGCCCAGTATGGCAGTGCTTGATTGTGTTTAGGACCTGTACCATTCTACGGTCGCCTAAACAGGGATTCACTTTCCAGGACCCGTACCATTCTACGGTCGCCTTGACAGAAAATTGATTTTTCAGGACCCGTACCATTCTACGATCGCCTGAATGGGGAAATTGCTTTTCCAGGACTCGTACCATTCTACGGTCGCCTGTGAAAGCAATAAATGTTGTTTAGGACCCGTACCATTCTACGGTCGCTTAAACGGAGATTTTGCTTGGCTAGGACCCGAACCATTCTTCTGTCACCCAACGTTGCAACCTGGAGAAAAATCTTTGGGGACAACTCAATCGAGTGTCAGTGTATTCGAAAAGGGAATACCTATGCAATGACAATTATTTAAGGTATGAATAGAGATATACTTACCTAGTGACATCTCTGTTCATTGGGGATATGTCTCCTGTAAAGATGGGCCCTGGGCTACGAAAACACGCCAGGATAATATAAAAGGACTCTCGGCTACGAAAGCACGCCAGGTCAATTTAAAAGGACACCGGGCTACAGAAGCATGCCGGGTCGACAAAAAGGGGACTCTGGGCTACGAAAGCACACCAAGTTAATTTAAAAGGACATCAGGCTACAGAAGCATGCCGAGTCAATAAAGATGGGCCTTGGGCTACGAAAGCATGCCAGGTCAATTTAAAAGGACACCGGGCTACAAAAGCACGCCGAGTTAGTAAAGAGGGACATTGGGTTACGAAAGCATGCCAGGTCAATTTAAAAGGACAGCTTGACCTAGTCAAGTATCAAGAATGGGTAGAGATATACTTACCTAATGATATTTCTGATTCTTCGGGATATGTCTTCTGGAATTTAGATATTCTGTGGAGGCCTCTCACCTCCTGGTAGAAATAAATTTTGGAACATCAATGATGCACCTTGAATGCTCATGATGGTTTCTCATCTCCTTATATCATGAGGCATTTTGAAAAGAACCTGAATGTTAGGAGCTCTTGGGTCTTTGAGAAAACATTATCTATCAGACATGATTAGAGCAAAAATGCATTCACCAAAGAAATAAGCAATTAAGGCTATTCTGGAATGCAAACTTCAAAATCTACTGAAGCTTTTATCAATTCAATCAAGATTCATGCATAATGACTTTTGCATCATCCGAATTTCCACTAGAAAGAATTATTGTTCAAGACAATTTTCACTCATGACATGGATTTCTTAAGAATACTAAATGAGAGACTTTCGAGTTAGAAAGGACTTTCACTCACTCTCATTTAGAATGGCTATTTTATGAGAATCACTTAATTTCATCATATCGACATGGGTCCAAGTATTCTCGCAAGCGGTACGATCTTACCAATCTGAGAGGTCTTTAACAGGGACCATAATGTGGGCTTAGCCAACGGCTTAACAAATGGACTCTTTGAGTCAAGGCTATTGAATGAACAGTCTTGTAATCATTTCCGGGTTTATAAGTCAAGAACCCTGCAAAAATGAGAATGAAATAATTTTGCTCGCACTTCTTCGAGTAATGCTTATAAACATATGAACTCTTATGTTAATTCAAGTGCCATAATCAGAAGAGACTTTGCAAGGGACGTAACGTAGGCTGGGTTCTTGGGTTGAGAAATGAAATGATCATTAGGCCCAAAATGTGTGTAAATGGTGAGAGTTAATGATCATCTTCGCATTGCCACCAGTTTTCTTTTTCATCATCAGGGATTGTTTTCATGAAATGCCCCATTGATTGTAAAATCTCAACTTTTGAGTTCTTTGAGTATTGCTCCATTGGGATTCAATTCTTGCAATTGACAATCGCCTTATCTTGACTTTTTTTTTTTCATCTATAGGCATTGGCCTTGCTTTTACCAGGCACACTGCTTTTTCATGCCCCTAGTTCTTATTCATTTTTTTTCACTCTTTTTTTTATGGGCATTGGCATTGCTTTTACCAGGCACACTGCTTTTTCATGCCCTTTAATTCTATTTTGATTTCAATTCTTGCGCACAGTGCATGCATCAAGCAATTACACTTTGAATGATACTCGAACTTTCAAGAGTCTTCATCTGTCTTTTGCCTTGCCCCAGTGTGGGGGATGATCATCAACTGGGTTTAAAGAAATGAAATTGCAGGCTCAAGTGGGCTAAGCAATGGATATAAGTATGTAGGATAGAGAAATAAATGCTCTTCGTCATCCTAAGGCACTTAAATTAACACATGAATTCAATGTAATAGCACTACTTGAAGATTGATGCAAGTGAGAACAAAAAAATTTCAATTCATTTTCCTCACCTCATGATGCCATTTTATCTCCTAGTTGCCCCGATGTGGGGTGATTCTTGATAGGGGTGATTTGAAAAGAATATTCATAAGTGTATGGGCTCAAAAGGGTTAAGCAATGGATCACCTGTAGTGTTTGGGATAGAGAAATGAATCGCCTCTCATCATTTCGGTCATCGTACCTTTTGCGAGAAAACTCTTTACCTTGCAGACATGGAACTTTCTACACTCATCTCACAAGTGTATAAGTAAGGGGCTGTGTATAGGATATGGCTTGCCTTTCATCATCCTGATATGTCTCATTCAACATTCTTAAGCATTGATGTCACTCCATTGAGTTGTCTATCTTGACAAATCTCCACATGAAATTGGTGAGCTAAATCAACATGAAAATTCTCTTTTCAAAAGAATCTAGCAACTTTAAGCATGAAAAGCTTTTGTGACTTCAAAATAAACAATTTATCGTACTCAAAACATGGTTTTAAACATTCGTTCAGGGGATTGCTCCACAAAGAGATTGCCTTAGCAATGGATATCCTTGGATCCTTTTTTGCCCCTGCACAAAAGAACGTGCATGAATAGGATACTATGCAATATCAGAGTAAATTCAAATTGCACATCCATATTGGCTCGGATCGAGATTTTATTCCAGTTGGGTCACTACCGAAATCTACCATGCCCCCAATTTGTCATTTGATGCGCATTTTTCAAATACTTTCTCATCAGACCATGAAAGTAATGCTCTGAAACATGAAGTAAATGAGTCAGAAAATTAAACAGAGCTAACCTATGCATGCTTTTGGAAATGGCTTGAAAAATGATTTCTTTTTTATTCTCTTTTTTTTTTTTGGGAATTTTTTTTTTCGATGAGGAAGCCTGAAAGAGCCCAGTCCTCAGAATTTCTCCATGGATGATATTTTCTTTTTATTGTTGGATATCGTCACCGGGCTGGTTTGGTGTACCCCATCATGTCTTCAAAATAAAATTGTAATTTCAATGAATAGAATCAAGTGAATTACATTATTGGAATGGAAAATGCAAACAAGCCAAACCCTAAAAGCGAAAGTAATAATTGAAATTTCAAAAAGCAGGAAATCCTATACAGGACTTGAAATCCTAGAAGATAAGAACTTCACTCAGTGACAGCATTTGCGCCCCCATTAAGGTTGGGTAGAGGATTTTTCTGATTACTGCTGAAAGAGAATGCCTTTGTATCTAAGAGGTCTTGGACCTTATGCTTCAAAACATAACAATCATCAGTGGAATGACCAACCTCTCCCATATGATAGTCACACTTTTCGGAGGGATTATATGCAGGATAATGCTCAAGATTTGGTCGCTTTGGCTCAGTAGAGAGTAATCCCTTCTTTTGGAGAACATGCAAAACTTTGGATAGGGGTCCAGGAAGAGGTGTAAACTGTCTCCTCACATTACGTTGTCGACCCGAGAATTGATGTCCTCTACTTTGTTGCTTAGTAGAAATCTTAATCACCGAAGCGCAATTGAATGTATCACGATTCGGTTGAAAGTATGCCATATTAATCTCAGCTTCAGGGTCCTCCTCCTTCTTGGTGTAAAATCTCTTGTTAGATGGCTCAGTAAACCATCCTTCTCTTATCCCCATTTCGATCTGTTCACCCACCGAGATAAGTTGGTTGAAGTTCTCAACATATGTGCTGGCCATTCGATTACGGAACTCGGACGGGAGAGTCTTGACGAACAACTTCATCAATTCCTTGTTGGTAGGCTCAGGAGTAATTTGAGCTACCAGATTTCGCCATCTCACGGCATACTCTTTGAATGACCCGTTCCTCTTTTTCTCCATCCTCTCAAGATCCTCTCGAGAAGGTGCAATATCCATGTTGAAGTTGTACTGCTTGAGAAATGCGTCAGCCACTTCATTCCAAGTGTCAAGAAGGTTCACATTCTTCATGACATACCAGTTTAATGCAGGTCCAGTCAAACTCGCATGGAACGATTGGATCATGAGGGGCTCGTTCTTGACATATTGGGCCATACACACGTGGTACATCTGCAAATGAGCTTTTGGGCAGGAAGTACCATCATACTTCTCAAAACCTGGTATTTTGAACTTCTTTAGCATCTTGACCTTCTCATACACGGACAGGTTGAACGGGAGTGAATTCTGCGACTCTTGCAGTTGTTTCAATTTTTCCTCCAGCTTTGTGAAGCGTTCATCATGATCTGTCTTTGGAACACTGTCAGGCTTGATCTTTCCAACAAGGACCGAGTCATCGTCCAACCCGGGCATGTCATCGTCAATCTTTTGAACCTTGTTTGTTTGCTTCGGGATAATTATTTCAGGAAGAGCAGGTGCAATTGTTGGATTTGCTTGGAGGAATTGGAGTTGATCTGTCACAAGCTGTATAGAAATGAGCACTTGTTGGAGTTGAGTCTCCACGGCGGACATACGATCGCGCATTTCTGATTGGTCAGCCATTCTAGCTCTTAATCGCGTAATAATGGGCGAGCGTGGAGGATCCGTTATCACCTAAAATATGAATACACATAAGCACTTTATATAAAATAATGCCGGTCCATGACGAAAGTCTAACTGCTTTTATTCATTAATGAAATTGTTTGACATTAACAATGTAAAGAAACTTGCAAAGCCCTAGACAAATAAACTAATGAAGTAAATGACTCAACTCGCTAAACATTAAGCTAAAAATCAAATAGGTTCAAGCCATTTTATTTGGCCCGATCTATAAACACATGGGAAGTCAACGCTCGACGTAATTGCCTCTTCTCCTTAGCATCCTTCTTGGCTTGCTTCTCAAGTTCTTCAATCTTCCTCTTGTGACAATTAAGCTCGCTTGTCGAGTGGGCTTTTCGGTCACATCGGCACCTTTGGGAGATACTCGGTCGGGATCTTGTGCCGACGGATGTATCGAGCCGTGGCATAGTAAGTCTTTTCTTTCTCTCCAAGCTCATCTTCAGGCAAGCTCAACTTTTGATTGCGACATGCGAGCCAAGCTCGTTCGATACAACGAAGCTACCTTTTGTGATCACCATCCTTGGCAGTGAATCGAACTTGGAACAAACCCAACTTGAGAGGGGGTGGTAGGTCATGAACAACTTGATATTGACGGGCGACACGGAGTGGTAGTAGGAAGTGGCACCGGTGATCCCCAATAGCGGGATCGGTTCGTTATCGCCGTGAGAAAGACGTGCCTCAGAGACTTGGAACCATTTAGCATGCCATTGGAAAATCTTGATATTTGGATTTTTCAACAATTTGATCCATTTTGAGTAAGAAAGATTTGGAGTTCAATCTTGATGATTTTTAAATACCTCAATAGGGTGATGAGAATCAGTGACATTAATAATATTCACGCGAATATCAATCTTACTCATATGAGAAAAGAACCAGATTTGTAAAAGTTTCAATTGGTGCACGAAAGGTTTTATCTTCATCTTCCTTAAATCGAGTGAGTGACAAAAATGTTTCAACTAGAATAGTGTTGACAAAACTAATCCTAGCACACACTTGTTTGACCACCCATGCAACATAAGGATTAATAGTGCCTTTACGAAGAGGAAAAACAATAAACCCGAAGAAAGCTAGGAGGAAGATCCTACTTTTTAAGAGAGTGTTAGCACTAGCAAAACTTTAATCTAGGAAGGAAAAAGGACATGCAAGACAATTATCTTTCAGCACTCTTTTTATCAGATTTTTATCCATTCTAAGAAAATCAGACAAAATCGATTCTAGTTCTAATCCAAGGGGTGGATTTATTAACTCCAATTCCAAGGGTTTTCCTATGGCAATGCTGTATTCTTCCAGGGTCGGAGTCAGCTCATGCTTACCAAAGATGAACGTTGATGTTTGGGGGCTCCAGAAATGAGGAAGTGCTTGCATGACGCCACTCTGGACATCGATGTCGAGGAGGGGAACAAGGCGACCAAGTCTATCTTCCACATAGCTTTGACCATCGTGGCCTAGACGATCCCACCATGATTTGAGTTCAACCTTTGGTGCAGGCACGAATTGAATGTCGAATCTTCCCATTGTTTATAGACCAAGACTTGACCAACCTAATGTCATGGACCGATCAAAGACATAATAAAGTAAGTAAATTGCAAGCGTAAAGAGTAGGGAGCTTACTTTACCAGACGATTAAAGCAACCACATAGACAAGCGCATGAAATGTGGGGTTCAATTTCTAACTAGGAAGGCTAAGCAAAATGGAGTTAAAAGGGTGGGATGACTTAGTTGCAGCCTCGCATACTAAGTCAAGTCCTCCTAACTTCGGCTCAGTCAAGAATGATATCCCAATGCGACGCAGCCTCGCGGGCAAAGGTAAACATTCTTGACACCAAGAAAGAAACTTTCGGGATTGAGTTGGGCAACCTCTACTACGCGACCTCGTGGTTGAAGTCGTATCCAACTCAATACCATCCTAAGTATCCTAGTGCGGCCCAGGTCCGGCGGTAGGTTGTGTGTGCAAAAGTGTAGTGCAAATGCAAGGCATGTGCAACAGTTTATATCAAGCAACACTTCAACATGAAAATAAACCATACATTCCTTCACCTCCCTACAAAACAGAGGTTAGCAAACACTTCCCCTTATACCTCCCAATCTGCAAAAAAATTTAACACCTAAGTGTTAGGGACATATCTAGAATCCTTGCTGCCAAACAAAAACATTTTTCAAAAAAAAGAAAATTGGCCTAAGTCCACTAAGTGTTTTAACTCAAGTCCCCAGCGGAGTCGCCAAGCTGTCGCGACCAATTTTTTTTCGGGTGTGGACCACCTATGGTTTGGCTAATGGATTGTTAAGCCTAAACTTAACTCAGGCTCTCCCAAGCCCATACCAATTCGCGACTTAGGTTTAAGTTATTAACATACAAATGATTTTCAATCAGGAGTCGCCACTAATCTATTTTTGATGAGTCGATTAGAAACCCAAGTAAAGCAACTGGAGGTTTACTTTACTCCTACGAACCAGACACTATGGGTACGGGGACTTGATTACACTAGATTTCTCTAATGCCCTTTCGGTACCATTCTTTTATTTAAAAAAAAATATTTGGCAAGCAGCTTGAATTGATTTTAAATCTATTTCCCTAACATGTGAGGTGATCATGCGGGTGCGCAATCCACCAATTTAACACCCGATAAACAATAAATAAATTGCAAACTTACCTCAAAGCAACAAAAGCATCTGTGCAATGTTAAATTAAAATCCACATCAACAATCCTAGATATGGTTTCTAATTAACTTGCAATTTCATTTTTTTCTTCACTTAATTGATGAAAATCATGCAATATGCGATGCAACATTAACTAAATGACCTAATTCTAATGACACGTAATTTCTAATTAAATGGGCCTAGTAAAAATACTAAATGGCATGCATCTCAATGAATCTAACCCTAATGACGTGCATATGATATTTTTCTTTTTCCTAAAAGAATGCATTCTATCCTAAATAATGAAACTAATTTAGCCTAAGGTATTTTTGTTTTTTTTTTTATGAAGTTCGGAATTAAAACAAAATGTGAAAATTATCTAGCTAGATTAAGATCCTATTCAATTTGTATTAGGAATTAGGTTAAACTAAATCCTAATTTAAACTAAAATCTTATCTTAACCCAAATAATCCTAGAATGCAATCTATCTAAAAAAAAATCTATCTAAACTTAAAAATTAATTAGGAAACAAAATTAAACATGCAATCTTACCATGATATGCAATAACGTGCAAAAGATGCCCTAATCCTATATGATATATACATGATTTTTTGTTTTTTTTTATTAATTTCGAAATGCAAATCAAACAATAATAAAACTAACATTCTATATGCTTTCTTTTTGTTTTCTTTTTCATGATTTAAAATAAAATTCCTATTCTAAATATGCATGATAATAAAAAACAAACCTAATCATAATTCGAACATTTTTTTTATTTTTTATTTTTATTTCGAAATTAACAATTGCCAAATAATTAAACATGCAATTCAAGTTAAAAAAAAAAAAAAAAACTAGCAACCTAGGTTAATTGATTTGATTTTTTTATTTTTTATTTCGAAAATTCATGATAAATAGAATGTTTTGCCTAACTATGCAAATAACCCTAAAACATGCAATATCCCAATTCAGGCATATCTCAAGACAAATAAAAACAATCAAGTTCATTCAAAATTACCCCAAAAAGGATATCACATATCATTCAAATCAAGAGATAATATTTTGCTAGTAAAATCGATAAATTGATCTTAAGCCTTAAAGATCAAAATATCAATTTTATTCCCACTTGATTAATTATTTCATTTAAAGCCTTATAGATGAAATAAAAATCCTGGCGCGGTTGCGAATAAGGTAATGCATTGAGATTTTCAATTATGCATAGACATTCCAACCAAAGAAAACAACATATAAAGAAATAATAAACAAATAAGTAAAAAAAAAAAACTAAACTTGCCTAATAAAGTAAAGTAAAAATACCTAATTTAATTTTTCCTTTTCTTTTTCTTTTTCTTTTAAAAAAAATAAATCTTGGCCGCCGGCTTTTGGGGAATCACCGGCGAGGCAAGGCGGCACGTCAGTGAGGGCCATCTCCCTTGTGCGTTACACACTAGGCCTCAACAGCGGCCCAAGACTCCTAATCCGTTGTTCAACGGTTCTTCCGCCATATATGAAGGCCTAAATGGCCTTATGCAGCATTTCATAAGCCTTGTGTCAGACTTCACTTCTGCATAGAGAATCGACTTTAAACATAAAAAGAATACACACACATATATATATGTTGCTCATTTACTAAGAAGATAAATGCATTTCTCTCACTCCTAACTTGTAGTTTCTCTCTCTTGCTCTAACACTAATACCCTTTATTATCTTTTATGAAGATGGCCCGCGACATATGGGCGCCCGTCCCTTAGGCAATCGCAGGGATGGCCTTTAGAGCTCTCTCTCTCTCTCTCAATGAAAATTATCTCCCACTTGAAGTTCTTTCGATTTTTCAATTTTATTTTGTAGGTACCAAAATTCTCCTGGTCTAGGTACACTAGTCTCTCTCTAAAATTGGATAATTTACATGTATAAATCCTAACAATGTCGAAACAATTTTAAAATCATAAAACCTGCCATAATTCTGCTAAAGTAGTTAGCAAAATATTCATTGAAAATAAGTCGATATTCTACCTAACTAAATTAGAAAGAATAGCCACATTTTGTTAGAAAAATAATTCATCGTGCCGCTTAAATTAAAGCTCAAAACTTTAGTCCATTAGGCTTGAAATTTTTGGAGTTCACCCGTCCTTGCATTGGCCGAATATTTGCTTGTAGCCATGCCTAGTCCATGCAATTGATTCAAGTCAATTCATCATCGGCGGTCCATTGCAAACGCAATAAGTGAACTAATTATCCTAAAACTATATGCAATTATAACTTTTTATTTATGGGCCAACTATTAGTCCTTGATTTTCTATGCAATGAATTCTTAAATGGGACTGGCCCAATCCACAGACTAATTCAAGTCCATTCACCATTGCCGGTGCAACACAAATGCAATTAATAAACTAAAGTATATAATAAATGATCTTAAAACTATATGCAATTATAATATTTTTGTTTAGGAACTAAAGATTAGTCCCTCATTTTTCATGCAATAAATTATTAAATGGGATGCCAAAATTGAAGTGTCAATAATTGTAGAGATGTATGACTTATACTAACAATCCCACTCTTGTAATACACTTAACCCATTAAACATAATTTTCCTTCCTTGCCTTTGTTGCTTGTCCACTTAATTTCTTGCCGAAATCTTATCCCACATGCACATACACATTAGAATTTACTTTAGCAATCCAACCCCTCAAAGCTGCATTTGGCAAAATAGGATAAAATTTATCCTACTCTATGTTTAATGCCTACTTAGGATAATATAAAGTTGGATATAAGATCTCATGGGGAGGTGTAATGAAAGTGGATAGGATTTCTAATGTTCATAATAAAAAAAGTTATTGTTTTTAAATAAAAAACTTCTCAAATTAAAAAAAAAATTGAAATTATATTTCAATATAAACATTATTTGAATTCTAATAAAAAATTCACAATAACAAAAAAATAACAATTTTTTTAATTTAATCTTATTTTTATTTATATAGTTGACTTTAATTCTATCTTATAATATAAATGAATATATTTATATATTTATATTTATTAAATATTTTAGGTATATTAGTACAATTTACTATTTAATAAAATTTTATTAGAGAAGGGGGAAAAAGAAATAAAAATAAAATAATTAAAAAAGAGAGGAAAAAAAAAAAGAAAATAAAAATAAAGTAGACAAGAGTGTTGAGAGAAATTTTTGCCAACTCCATTTATAAACTTTTAGGTTTAGTTATATTAATATGTTGTTTATAAAAAAAATTGTGCATGATATGATATAAATATATTCGATTTTATTAATGCAACTTATCAAACAGTGGAAAGGATTTAGCAAAATCCCTAAATTTTGTATCATATCCTATCAAGTCCTATTCTAGTTAGAAATTCAGACAATCAAACATAGCCTAAGTGAAAATATTAATGGATTAATAGGTAGTTCTATGGGTTTATTTCAACCTCGGGCCGATCATCATTATCCCAATCCACCTAGGAAATGGATGATGCCACAATGGCACTTCTATAGTCATGCAGCTTTAAGGATATTCTCAACTACAAAGACTATGAGGTTTAAAAAAAAAAAAAAAAAAAACTACAAAGACTATGTAGCTTTTATTTGCATATTTTACATTGACCTCCATAGATAACATGATTAATTAATTATTTGCTAAAAGTAAAACTACAGCCTGTGTCACATATATTTATCTATATTTTATTTGAATATGGTCTACTTCCTAAGTTAGTCTTGCGAGTTTCGAGATTTATTGTAGCTAAAACTTGAGGACAATTATGCTAGAAACAATTGTATCAAAATTGCAAAGAAATCAAATTATAGAATATTAAGTGTTGACACCTGATTTTTAGTCGATACATCATTAAAGAAGATGAGTCCAAATTTTGTTACAGGTTTTACGAAATTCGTAAATCGATCCCCGCATGTTATGAAAAATAATAAATAAATAAATAAGACTCCAATTAGTTCACAATTGATCGTCACCGTTCATTAAGGATATATCGCGGCCATTGAAATGGGCATGTGCTCAATTAGGGGTTCTCTTAACAACTTTAAGATTAATCCAAGGGCTAGGATTTCATGTTTTGCCTTAGACCATATAACAAATTTTCTCAACAAAAGGAAAAAGGGGAGGCCATTCGGGGGACGCTGGCTCGACACCCATCTCTCTCTCTCTTTGACTCTCTCTCTACAACCATTCCTCCTCTCTTTCTCTCTCGATAACTCCGAACCATCATTGCTTGACTTGCCGTAGAAGAAAAGCAGTAGGCAGGCAACGCCGCACGCACAGCCCTCCACGGTTCCGTATAGCCAGCCGGCCCTCCCCCCACCCCCCCGGCCCCCGCCCCCGGCCAACGTGCGCCTCCCGAGCACGGCGACAAAATCCACCGCGGCGCGTCGCAACGGTGCGGATGTGTTGTCAGGGCGTCAACCTCGGCACCTGTCGGGAAGTCGTTCATCTCCTCCGAGATTCGATCGTCTCCAAAACCCTAGCCTGTCAGAGACGAAGTCTGCCTAAGCACTGGCACTTCGAAGACGAAGTGTAGCGATCAACAACTGTAATCGGTGGATCCATCCATCGTTCGAAATCCACGTCGCCGAAGCTTAACTTTTCCAGATCTGATAATCCTTGATGCTCCGAAGGTGCTGTAGTGGTTTGGCGTGTGCTTGATTGAGCTCAAATCACTCGGATCGCACAAAAGGTAACTATTGACTGCTCGAGCTCGATGAAGCAAGGTTGATCTAGACAACCAGGGCTAGAGCTCACACTAGGATTCTCATATTTGCAAATGATGATGTATTAGGATGTTAGAATGGCCTTAGGTTAGCATTGATTAAGCTTGATTGTTTGAATATGTTTGTTCTGCAAAAATCACATGTCTCGTGTGAGATCTAAGAAATGATGTGCTATAAACTTGTTATTATTATTATTATTTTTTTTTTTTTTTTATGTTCGATGTCTTCACGAGAATTGAAGACAACTCGAAGACCTTTCTAATGACCCATAGAACGTTTCGATCTGGTGTCGTTTACTACCTAAAAATAGCTCGGCATTTAGTGCATTCTTCTGGAAAATTGTTGTGTTCTGACTTGTTCTCTGTTTCAGATGACCTTCTGTGCAAATGACTTGATACGAGCTAGTTGCTGTGGTTTTCTGTGTTCGAAGTCTTCATGATGGTTGAAGACGGTTCGAATCGCTTTCCAATGAGCTATAGAATTCCTTGATTGGACCTCGTTTGATATGGTTTTTACATGACCAAAGTCTAGTCCAGAATCTGTCAACTATTTGTTTTTCTATTAACTAGATGACTGATCTGAGGAATGGCTTGATATCAGCTTGTAAATGTGGTTTTCTGTGTTCAAAGTCCTCATGAAAGTCGTAGTATACTTCATGGGCTTTTCAACGATATAAATTTTTCACCGATTGGCATCCTTTTTTCCTATCAATTTCATGTCCGAAGTTCTACTATGTTCTATGATATTGATGTAATCTTGTATTTTGGACAACTTGATATGTTTCACAATTTTGTGTGCAATTTTTTTGATTGAATCGGACTAGGGTATCTTCATGAGATTTAACCCTAACATCCAGGCCTAGTTGCATAAAATTTTTTAGAATTTTCTCATATCATATAGATAGGATTAATCACAATTGATTCTGGTCTACGCTGTTGTTTCTATTGTTGATCTGACTTCTAAGAGGAATGTCTTCGATTGAGCTTATTAATAAATCAATTTGTAGAAGATGCCTTCTAGACATTCACAAAGGACATCTCAAGCTTTAAAATGTCATATAACGTACATGAATTGAGTATTTATTGCTACATCAAGACCCCTTGTGAAGTTGGTGCATCTGATATGCAATTCTTGCCATCTTCTAGGAACTTGTAAAGAATCTTTGTCGCGACCAAATTTTCGGGTGAACCACCTAGGGTTTGGCTAATGGATTGTTAAGTCTAAACTTAACTCGGGCTCTCCCAAGCCCATACCAATTCACGACTTAGGTTCAAATTTCTTAACATGCAAATGGATTTTATCTAGGAGTCACCACTAATCGGTTTACGGTAGGTCGATTAGACACCTAAGTAAAATAATGGGAGGATTATTTTACTCCTACGAAGATTTTGGGTACAGGGACTTGGTTACACTAGATTTCTCTAATGCCCTTTCGGTACCATTTCTTTTACTTTTCTAAAAAGTATTTTTGTAGGCAGTTTTGATTGATTTTAAATCTATTTCCCTAACATGTGAGATGATCATACGAGTACATAATCCACCAATTTAACACCCAAGAAAACAATTTAAATAAATGCAGAACCTACCTTATAGCAACGAAAGTATCTGCAGTGTTAGATTATAATCCACATCAACAACCACAGATATGATTTCTAATTAACACGCAATTTCTTTTTTTCTTTTTTTTGCTTTCACTTAATTAATGAAAATCATGCAATATGCAATGTAATATTAACTAAATGACCTAATTCTAAGGACATAATTAGAAATGGATCTAGCAACAATCACTAAATGGCATGCATTTCATAAATCTAATCCTAATGACATGCACATGACATTTTTCTTTTTCCTTAAAAAAGTATGCAATTTATCCTAGAAAATAAAACTAATTTATTCTAAGACATTTTTTGTATTTTTCATGAAATTCGAAATTTAAAAAAGTGAAAATTATCTAACTAGATTAAGATTCTATTCAATTTGTTATTAGGAATTAGGTTAAACCAAATCCTAATTTGAACTAAAATATTATCTTAACCCAAATGATCTTAAAATGCAGTCTATCTAAGAAAATACTTAAACTTATAATAAATTAAAAAAATGTTATCTAGAATTAAACTAAGTGCAATTTTGCCATAATATGCAATGATGTACAAAAATGCCCTAATTCTACATGACTATGCATGATGACTTTTTTTGTGCTTTTTCATAAAATTCAAAATTTAAAATTGTCAAATAATTAAACATGCAATTTAAATTAAAAACTAACATCCTAAATGAATGCATTTTTTTGTTTTTTATTTAAAAATTCGCAATAGGTAAATTTCCTATCCTAGATATGCAATTTAATTCAAAGATATCATCTGACCTAGATATCATCTAAACATGCATTTTAAAAATGACTAACTAACCTATCATGCAAATCAATACTAATCTACATGGGATGCAAATGTGATTTTTTTTTTTTTATATTTTCGAGATAAATGGAACAATTAAAAGGTAAACACTAAATCATCCATGATCATTGAAAATATTATCCACCACTCAAATTGAAATTCAAACTTAATTGTTTCGTTAATAAAATCGATAAATTGATCTTAAGCCTTAAAGATCAAGATATCAATTTTATTCCCGCGAATAAATATTCCATCTAAAGCCTTATAGATAGAATAAAAATTCGTGCGGTTGTGATTTGGATTCTATATCATTTTTCAATCATGCGCGGATAAACATTTCAAATAACGAGACAAAAATATCAAAAATTCAAACAAAATAAAATAAACTTACCTAATAAATCTATCTATTAAATCAAATCTACATAATAAAATAAATCTACCTAAAAATAAAATAAATCTCCACCTAAATTGAATTTTTTTCCAAAAATTGAACGGTAGAATGGATTATGATGTAATCTCAGCACGGCTTGGATGGTGCAAGGGCAGCAGCTGTGGTGTCGATAGTCACCATCGGTCAGAGGTCCAAGTGATTAGAGCTCCGGCAAGATCCGAACTTCGGCGAGGTCCGGCAAAAGCAAACTCGGGCAACAGGGAGGGGCAACCGCAAGCTCGGGTCAGGGGTAGCAGGGGCATCGTTGCTGGTGCAGAGGGGACTGCCGAGAGTCAAACCAGAGGCGAAGGCATGCGGCGATAGATCGGCGCTCAGTGGAGTCGATGGTTGCTCTGGAGGCGATTCAGCAGCAATGGCGGAGGATCGGCGTCGGGCGTGACTTCATCGGGCCAGTGGAGTCGGGGTCGTCAGATGCAAAGAAATCAGGGCTGTCGGGTGCTCGATCTAAGGACGCGACCGTTGGGTGCGGAGGAATCGGGCCTGAGGCGAAGGCATGTGGCGATGGCTGTCGGGTGCTGTGTGGGTTGTAGACGGTGAGCGCGATAGTGGCTAGTGCAGCTTCGGGCTGGCCAGCGGCAACGGCGGTGCACACGCTATGGTGACTGGCGAGTGGGCTGCCGGTGCTCAGCTCGCCAACAGTGGACGCGGGGCGAGCAAGAAGAAGATGAGTAGTGTTCTGCTCTTGCTAGGTCCCACTACTATTTTCCTTGTACTTTTTCTTTTCTTCCTGCTGCACGGTTTCTCTCTACACTGTGCTTCATGCTTTTTCCTTTTTTGTTCACCTTTTCACTTTGCTTTTTGCCTTCTTTCTTTTGTGTTCACGTTTTTCTTTTTAAAACCTAGCCAAGAAGACTTTCACTTATGCGTGTGTGCCTTTTATAGTCGAAGGTTTAGGATTTTTGAAATCAACATCCGCAATATTTTCCACAAATTTTGTCACATATTGACAAGGGTTCAAGATTACGATATAATTTTCTTTAATTCCAAATCTTGCAAAGATAAACCACAATATTTTTTCATACATCTGCCCTATCCAAAAAAAAATTCATATCTCGGAAAGATTTCAAAATTTCTATTTTCCCACGAGATAATTTTCGATCATTACAAATATGGGCTTGGGCCGACTTACACGCTCGTGGGCTTAGTCTAACTAATTTGAACCCATCCGTCACTAGTCCACTAAAATTAATGCAAAAATGCAAATTAAAAATAAATACACCTAAATCTATATGCTATGTAGTTGATATATTTTTTTTAGGGATAAAATTAACCCCTAATTTTCTATGCAATAAATAAATGACTGGATCACTAAAATTTAGGTGTCAACAAATACCTTAAGCTTTCTAATGACACCTAGTTTGTCCAATTTTCCTACTAGTTGCCCTGTTTTCTCTTTTTTTTTTTTCTTTTTAAATCCAAGTCGGAAATCTAGAATTTGCCTTGGTCAGAAATGCATATTCTACCACTTTCCTTGATTGTTTACTTCATGTCTTGCAATTTCAATTCCATTGATTGTTTTCTTTTTTCTTGTTTCTCTAGAAATAGAATATAATGAAAATGACCAACCATGTATGATCACCTAGTTTAAGACTAATAATCTCGAAAAATGTAAAAAGTGAAACGTATGGACATGTTAGGAAAACACAATATACTGTTTAGGTACCAAAATGACGCTAATAGCAATATTAGCGTAACCCAAGTCCCCGAACCTAGATATTTGGTTACGTAGGAATCAAGGGAACACTTCCGACCCTCGATTGGGTTTTCTAGCCAACCCCTAAAATGAGGCTAGTGGCGACTCCGGTATATTCTTAGGTTGTCATAAACACCTAGATCGCATAAATAAACTCATTGCGCAGGGTACGAGCTTGGGAGAGCTCGTGATCTTGTAAGGGAACTCTCGTGATCAAGTACCCCAAAACCCGACCTTTCCCCCTTTTTTGAGGGTGGCGAGATCGGGTCGCGACATTAAGTGATTAAGATTAAATTTAATTGCTTGCTTGCAAAATCCACTTATTTCATTTTTCAATGATTGTATGAGATTTTACCTCAACATCTCCATATGTTCCTTCTTTGCTGTTGTTTGGAGAAATAGTAAATTAGAGTGGAATAATGTCGCAAGTTTGGGAAAATTATCCGAGAAATCCTAAATCTATTGTAAGGTGACCATTTCAATCCTAAACTTTTGAATTGTGCTAATTTATTCATAAACACTTTGAGGATTTACTAATTTAGTGCTAATTTTTTTAACGGATTACAAGTATAGTCTTTTTGGTTAATTGTAGCCAAAAATCGCTAACGTTACAATCCAATTAACACTAGCTATTTTACATGGCATGATCAACACTAATGTGAATAATTTTTTAAATTTTTTATTAATTTTCTTTTTTGTTTCTTTTTTGGTTCATAGAACTAGCAGGGCCAATTGTCAACCTCCACTAGCCACTTGGTGAGGGCCATCGACCCCTACATAAGGGCCACGAAGCCCATGCTGGCCATAGCAAGAGCAAACGAGCCGTCACTAGATCTAGTGAGGGCATTAAAGCCCTCTTTTAGGCAACAACAAAGGCGAGTGAGGGTCAACCCTCACCATGGTGCGATGCCTTTGCTAGCCCTAGTGAGGGTTGCTACCCTCGCCCACAATCGGTGAAGGCTTCGCAACCCCCATCGAGTAGTCGGTGACCTCGATTAGTGGCCGACAACCTCATCAACCCTTTATACCAAAATAAGAAATGAAAAGAAAGAATAACAAAGAATAAAATATTAATAAAATTTTGAAAAAAAAAAAATTGCAACATCATTGTTGATCGTGCCACGTAGAACAACCAACAATGATTGGCAGCGAGTTTTGGCCAAAATTATTCGAAATACCTATATTGATATTCCATTAAATAGTTTATGACTAAATTGGAAAATTCTCAAAATGTTTAGTACTAAATTAATACAATTAAAGAGTCTAAGACTGAATTGGTCTTAGGACTAGACAATTTTCCCTTAAAATTTAGGTAGGGCATTGGCCTAACGAGGCCCGCGGCAAAAAAAACATTGGAAGGATAAGGAATTGTCAAATTTTACTTCCGAAGCTCTCTTGGCGTGCAATTTGTGCACAATATTTATGGATTTTAAAGAGAAAAATGCTAAATGCATTGACAATTTGTTGACACCTAATTTTTATCTTTCAAAATATATATATATATATATATATAAATCAAAATCAAATAAAAAATCAAAAAAATCAAAATTAGAAATTTTAATTATTAATTTTCCTTTTTAAAAAAAAAAAAAAAAGAAAAAAAAAAAAAAAGCCGTGCGAGGTCCGAGTCGGGTCGAGATCCGGCCCTTTTCCTCTTATTTCTCCCCAGCGTGGGCTGGGCCCAACTCTCCCTTTCCTTTTTTTTTTTTTTTCCCCTTGCGCGGCCCAGCCCCCTTTTTCCTTTCGGCCCAGCCCATGCCTTTGTCTTCTTCCCTCAACCGTCATTTGGACGAGGAAGGAGCGAAGCTAAAAGCAGGGGCGAAGCAGGTGTGCAGGGGACAACAGATCCGCGCGGGGGGCAACATGATCCGTAGGCGACCAAGCCAGCAGAGAGCGGGGTTGGTCGGCGATGCCATGCTAGCGAGCTGGGCGGAAAGGAGAGAAGAAAAAGGGAGAGTTCGGGCGGATGGAAGAGGGGGGACAAATACTCGCTCTGCGCAAAGAGAAATTAGGATCATGGACTTGATTACACTAGTTAATCACTAATGCCCTTTCGGTACCTAATCTTGTTTAAACCTTGAGGCTTTTTGGATGTTTTAGGGATTTTCCATGCATTTTTGGGGAAAAAAAAGACATTTTTTTTGGGTATTTTTCTATTTTTTGGACATAAAAGGGATTTTTTTGGATTTTTGGTATTGTTTTGGAAAATATGGAATATTTTTATTTTTTCATTTTCGGAAAATAAAATATTTTTAATATTTTCATTATTTTCTGGTTTTTTTTGGAAATTAAAATATTTTTAATATTTTTTCGAAAATAAATTATATTTTTTTGATTTTTTTGAAAAATAAATTATTTCTTTACGTAAAGTATTATTTAAAAAAAAAAACTGACCGCGGACGGGCCCACAACGCGAGCCCGACTCGGATTTTTTGCCCCTTTTTTTTTATTACTTTATTAAGCAAAATGACGCCATGGCCGGGCGTTTGGGGACACCGCCCGGCCCGAAGGCCGGGTTCCTAGCGGAAGCCTACCCGGATCCGACCCGGTTTTCGACCCGACTCGCAGCCGCTCCCGGTGAAACCCTACCCGACCCGGCTCCAACTTACGACCCATCCTCCAGCCGCCCAAATCGCGAACCCTACTCGACCCTCGAGACCCGAATCCGCCTCGCAACCCGGAAAATCGCAAACCCTAGGGTTTGCGAATCCGCTGGCACGGAGGATGGGAACCAAGGCGTTGCGGCGGCGCGGTGACTATGGCGGCGGCGACAACGGCGAAGGTGACCACGGCGATGGCAACGGCAGCTAGGTTCTTTACCTTTTCTCGAACAAGAGCGGCGATGGCGACGATGCTAGATCGAAGGCGGCAACGGTGGAGGCGAACGACGGAAACGAGGGCAAGGACAGATTGGTGACGGCGACGGCGAGAACCTGGACTCGGTCAGAACCAACCGGAACACCCTCTCTCTGTGTCTATGTGTTTCGTTTCAGCCTCTCACTCTCAGATCTACCCCTCACGCTCGGATCCGCCTCGAGCACTTCGGCCGACCTCAGATCTTGGCTTGCTCGTCCTCGGCCCCCCTTTCTGAAGTCTCTCAGTTGGGAGGTTTCGAGGATCTGCAGCCCTCGACCTTCGCCGCCTCTCTCTCTCTGCTCCTCCTTCTCTACGGCCCTTTTTTCCCCCTCGACGTCGACGGTGGCCCCCCTCTATTTATAGGCGAGGGGGCAACCGGTTGGCGAGGGTCAACCCGCCGGTTGGACCGCCGTCCTATCCGCCATCTGCTCCTCCTCCGGTCACGTCCTGTTGACGCCAACTGCTCCTCTGCTCCACGTGCGTCGCCGTCCGTCCATCTCCCTCCAGCGTCGCGCTCCTCGCGCGTGTGCTGCAATGGCACGAGGAAGAAGAAGACCCGGCTGGGGCCGGGCTGGAGGAGGATGGGCCGTAAGGGCCCATGCGAATAGGCTGCTCTTTTGTTTTGTTTTTGCTTTTGTTATTTTTTTTTGTTTTGTTTTATGTTTTTTTGTTTTTCTTTATTATCCGAAAAAGATGAAATAACATAAACTAAAATAAAGTAAAACCTAATTAATTAAAATGAAATTTTAGGCGTCAACAGCTGCCCCTCTTTGAAGGTGAGCTCGTAGAGGTTGCATTCAAAGACAAACTGATGCCTAAATTTTATCCATACAAGCATAGCAGATTATACTTTACTTGGGACCTATTATTCTATGCAGAAAAAGAGCAATATAACTTTACATATACTAAGACAGATAAGAAGATACCTAGAGTTACTTTACCGAGAATGAGTGAGATAGGGTGCGAACCCTGAGTTTTGGCAAGTATCAAGGTGTCATCTTATCTGGTGATATGAGAATGTTGCTTCTTTAGGACCCGAACTATTCTTCGGTCGCCTGTTAAAGCAATCAGTAGTTTGTTTTGGACCTGGATCTTTCTTTAGTTGCCGTGACGGGAGATGCGCCGACCTTTCTCAGGGCATCTATTTGTGGGTGCCTGATTTGTATTGAGGACACCAGTTGGTACCTGACCTTTCTCGGGAGGTGCGCCAACTTTTCTCATGGCATCAGCTTTGTGGGGTGTCTGATCTTTGTTTAAGGACACCTATTGGAACCCGACCTTTCTCGGGGGATGCGCCGACCTTTCTCGGGGCATTGATTTGTGGGGTGCCTGATCTTTGTCGAGGACACCAGTTGGAACCCGACCTTTCTCGGGAGGATGCACCAACTTTTCTCAGGGCATCAATTTGTGGGGTGCCTAATCTTCGTCAAGGACACCTGTTGGAACCCGACCTTTCTCGGGAGATGTGCCGACCTTTCTTAGAGTATCGATTTGTGGGGTGCCTGATCTCAGTCAAGGACACCAGTTGGTACCCGACCTTTCTCGGGAGATGCGCCGACCTTTCTCAGAGCATCGATTCGTGGGGTGCCTGACCTCTGTTAGAGACACCAGTTGGTACTCGACCTTTCTCGGGAGATGCGCCAACCTTTCTCAGAACATCGATTTGTTGAAGATACCTGGACATTCACAAGCATTGAAAGAGTACCTGGATATTCACAAGTACTAACCTGGAGGATGTTTGGGCCTTTGCAGGCGTTGAAGAAGTACTTGGATGATCACAAGTACGAATTTCTAAAGAATGCCTGGCAGATGGAATATCGAGGATGGGTCTCGCATATTCGTGGAGGTCTCTCACCCTTTGATAATTGGGGAATATCGAGGACGTGCTTCGCATATTCATGAAGGTTTCTCACCTCCTGGAAATTGGGAATATCGAGGACGTACCTTGCATATTCGTGAAGGTCTCTCACCTCCTGGTAATTGAGAATTTGAATGTAGCACAAGGTTTACCTAGATGGTGGCAGGCACACAGGTGTACAAAGTAGAGGAATATTTGGATGAACACAAATATTTAATGAAATAATCAGGGACCACTCAACTGGTCCAAGTGTAAGAGAGCATACCTGAGTGATCGTAGGTGCATAATGTGGTGGAATACTTGAGTAGTTACTAGTATTCAGTGGCGTAGTTTTTAGGACAACTCGGATAGGTCGAGTGTCACGGAAAAGGAGTATCCGAACGGTGGTCGGTACTCAAAGACAAGGGGATACTTAGACCGATACAAGCACCCAAACTCAGGGGACGACTCGAATAGGTCGAGTGACAAGAAGAGAGTACTTGGACAGTGGTAGGCACTTTAAGACAGATGGGGATAGGGATATGCTTACCTGGCAATATCTCTGATTACTGAGAGTATGTTTGCTATTTACACAATATGCAGACATGCATACAATGATTGTATATGCTGTAAATTCATAAATTCAAATGTGATTTATGCATGACAATTTCGCCAGTTTTGTATCATCCGAATTCCACTGGGGAAGATTTTGAAAGACAACCCTCATTTAGAATGTAGATGTCTTGAGCATGCCAGATGAGGGACTTTCAGTCTGAAAGGACTTTTCACTCACTCTCATGGAAGGGCTGTTTTATCCTAACCATTGATGCAGGATTTATAAGGATCACACTTCTCACTGTCATCATGTCAGCGGGGGTTCGAGTATTCTCGCAAGTGGTACGACTTTACTAATGTGAGAGGTCTTTGTCGAAACTGTGATGAAGTCTTGGTCAACAGCTCATCAAAAGGGACCATGAAGGTAGAAGCTGATGGACGAAAATGTTGCGCGATCATCTCCGGGTCTACAAGTCAGGAACCTTGCGAAAAGAGATAGAGTAATCTTGCTCATACTTCTTTGAGCGATACTTATGCACATATGAAATCCAACGTTAATTGAAGTGCCCCTAGTCTGAAGAGACTTTTTACAATGGGAATATAATGTAGGCTTGATTCATGTGTAAAAGGGGGAGAGCTGGTGGTTGCCTTGACATTTGTCACCAGTCTTTCTTCTCACTGTCAGATGGAGATTTTACAACAACTTTTTCTTGGCTGTATTTTTTACTGGGGGGCATTGGCCTTGCTTTTACCAGGCACACTGCTTTTTTATGCCCTTGCTTTTATTCCAGTTCTTCACTTATAGGCATTGACCTTGCTTTTACTAGGTACATTGCTTTTTATGCCCCTGTTTTTTCATTTTTGTTGCTTGAGGAACTGATCTAGGCAAGTTCAATCGAAGCACCATTATTTAGACTTTGAGTCTTCATCTTGCCCGCTCTAGGTTATGGCAATAACTTCGCTTTTGTCTCAATGTGAGGGTAAAATTACAGACTCACTTGGGTTGTACAATGTATACGAATGCATAGAAAAGGAATTGCTCTTTGTCATTCTAAGGCACTTAAATTAACGTGAGTGTTCATATGCAATAAAGACACCCGAAGATTGATGCAAGTGCGAGCAAGAAAATTTCTATCTCTTTTCTCACCTTGTGATGCCGATTTGCCTTGTCTTTGACATGCTCTAGTGTGGGGTGATTCTTGATGAGAGATGATTCACCAGTGCGTGGGGCTCAAAAGGGGGTGAGCAATGAAATGCCTCTCACTATTTTGGTTATCGTACCATTCGCGAGAGAACTCTTTACCCTGCAGTCATGGAATCTTCTGCACTCATCTCACAAGTGTATAGATGGGGGACTGTGTGTAGGATATGGCTTGCCTGTCATCATTCTGACGCGCCTCATCCAGCATGCTCAACTAATCTTGTATTCTTCACTTAACTATCTATTCTAGTAATCCTCAATGGAATCAGTGATTTAGACAAACAAAATCATCATGCAAAAATCCATTTGGAGAAAGGCATGCAACATTTTTAAGTATGAGAGAGTTTGTATTCTCAAAGTAAATGAATTATTTTTACTCAAGAAACCCTATTGACAACTTTAGGGGTGTTTACTTGGTGAAATTGTATTTACAAATGTGTTGAATTTTGAATATCAAAAGAGTTATTCACAAATAGTTATTTACAGATGAGTGTTGATGGGTTGTCTCTATAAGGAGATAACACACGAATGATCAGCTAAGGGTTGGGACTCCGAACGGACATCTCTACTTTTGCCTCGGGTTATGTAAATTGATCTGGATCACTTGATTTGCCACTATTTAACCATTAAGCTTGGTTCTTGAATCCCAACGCTTCCTATCAATAAGTGAAATATGGCAAAAATGAGTTCAGAGAGTGAGTGTTGATACCAAATTAGTTTTTCCCCAGAGTTTATATGTGCTGGCCTCCAGGAATATTTGAATGTTGATGACGGCCTCTTTACAGTTCAACGCTTCTTTCGATTGGCCTTTCTTATTTGTGGCCACGTATGCCTAATCGCTGGTCGTTGATTCATTTTCAACGCCTTCCTTCTGTGGAATTTCTCCTTCTGTCTTTGATTATACCAGCATTGGGTAAAGTCATGTACTTCAAGCCTCTATGGAATTTGAGATAGACAATCAAAACTTCCAAATTTTTTTGTTAATCACTTCTCGCGAGAGCATGCGTCTGGAACAAGAAGTGAGGTTTCCCGATTCCAAGGTTATTGTCTGGGATAGAGGGCTTCCATTTATTTAAATGGACTGGTTCTTGAACGACACATCTTTTGCACCAAGTTAGGCGAATTTGACATGGGTCACTCCTATGTGTTTGCCTGGGTAGTATTGATTATTCCATCGAGTTTGCTGCCTGATTCTCGACACTCCCTTGAATGCTGGTGGTTACCATTCATTCTTCTTTGTGGAATCAACCAAATACATTTTTATGATGATGTAAATAAATCACCCATAAAAGGCGCATAGGTATTTTCATTTTGATAAAGAAATGCTTGGCAATGCCAGGCAATGAACATCTTTCAAAGGTAGTACTTTTTTACAGCATCAGAATTAATCGGCTTGGAGAATTCCCGCCCATCCATTTCAATCAGGATCAAGGCTCCTCTAGGGAGTATCTTCTTTATTACATAAGGACCCTTGTAATTTGGGGCAAACTTGCCTCCGAGCTCCGGAAAGATTGGCAGTGTCTTTTTCAAGACTAGCTCATTTACCTCAAAGTTCCTAGGTCGCACTTTTTGATTGAACGATCGGGCTACCTCTCGCCGATAACACCGACCATGACAGAGGGCTTTCGGTCGTTTTCATCAATCATATTCGGTTGCTCGAGCCTTTGTTGTGTCCACTCTTCCTCGGACAATCCTGCCTGGGATAAAATTCGTAGGGATGGGATTTCTACTTCTATGGGCAAAACCGCCTCCATGTCGTAAACCAAGGAAAAAAGGGTTGCCCTAGTGGAAGTTCGAATCGAGGTTCGATATGCTGTTAGTGCGAAGGGTAACCTTTCATGCCAGTCGCGGTAGTTTTCAGCTGTCTTGGCTAGAATACTCTTGATGTTCTTGTTGGCGGCTTCCACGGCTCCATTCATTTGTGGACGATAAGGGGACGAGTTCAGATGTTGGATTTTGAACTCAGAGAACAATTGATCGATCAACTTGTTGTTCAAGTTTGACCCATTGTCGGTGATGATAGCTTCTGGCACGCCATAACGGGCGATTATGTCACGTCTGATGAATTTCATAACGTTCCGCGCAGTTACGCTTGCATAGGATGTGGCCTCGATCCATTTTAAGAAGTAATCGATCGCAACTAAAATAAACCGATGCCCATTTGATGCCTTCGGATTGATTGGGCCAATTACATCAATGCCCCACATTGAAAATGGCCACGGCTCAGATAATTGATGCAGTTCGGTTGGAGGGACATTTATCTTGTTCCCGTGAATCTGACAACGATGACAGCTTCGCACATGTTGGGCACAATCGCGTTCCAAAGGGAGCCAGTAATAACCTAATCTCATTATTTTCTTGGCCAACATGCGTCCATTCATGTGAGGGCCACATGCTCCCTCATGTATTTCTTGCATTATCCGTGTGGCTTCAGTTGCATCAACACACCTTAGTAGGACTGAATCATATGATCTTTTGTACAGATTTTCACCGCTGACGAAGAACCTTGAGGCCATTTTCATTAGGTATTTTCGATCAGAGTGAGTGCTTTCTTTAGGGAATTCCTGCTTCTGGACGTATTTCATGATATTGTAATACCAGGGCTTCCCGTCAGGTTCTTCGGTTATATTCATGCAGTAGGCCTGTCTTGTCAGAACTTCGATCTTCAAAGGTTCTACTTCTAACCCTTTCGTTACTTGCAACATAGATGACAACATTGCTAACTCATCAGCGAATTGATTATGAACTCTAGGTAGGTATTCAAACGAGATATTATGAAATTCTCCCATCAATTTTTCCAAGTAGTCGTGATAAGGCACAAGTTTGGTATCTCTCGTCTTTCATTCACCCACAGTTTGGAGGATAATTAAGGCGAAGTCACCGAACACTTTTAGCTTTGTCACTTCCATTCCAATAGCCGCTTGCAAGCCGAGGATGCATGCTTCATATTCAACTATATTGTTGGTGCATGGAAAAATCAATTTTGCAGCCACAGGATAATGTTGCCCATTTGGGGATATCAAAACTGCCCTGATGCCGGAACCTGACAAATTTACAGCTCCATCGAAAAACATAGTCCATGTGTCTTCTTCTATTGTTGAAATCCGGTTGTCTGGCGAATTATCCTTGTGTACCTCCTTAGGGTGATCTGCTAACATATCAGCAATCACTCGACCTTTAACTGATTTTCGCGACATCACTTAGATGTCGAATTCTGAGATCAGGATTTGCCATTTGGCC
This sequence comes from Eucalyptus marginata, assembly GCA_014182565.1. NCBI lineage: Eukaryota > Viridiplantae > Streptophyta > Magnoliopsida > Myrtales > Myrtaceae > Eucalyptus > Eucalyptus marginata. The sequence continues at coordinate 11,939,956 of CM024585.1, forward strand.
AATTTTCCTACCAAGGCCGAGCGACTGAGCAAATATTTGATCGGGTCATTCTCAGTTACGAGGAACGTTTGGTAGTGTAAGGTATATTGCCGGAGTCTGTGCAACACCCATACCAATGCAGCGCATGTTTTTTCTGATTTGGAGTAGTTTTGTTCCGACATGGTGAACTTTTTACTCAAATAGTAGATGGCTCGCTCCTTCCCATCATGGGGTCCTTCCTGTGCGAGCATTGTGCCTAAGGATTCAATATTGATGGTAAGGTAGAGGATTAGAGGGTGCCCTGGGACCGGAGATACTAGAATCGGGGGCTTCATCAGGTACTGCTTTATATTTTCGAACGCCAGTTGGCAATCGTCATCCCATTTAATTTGTGCATCCTTCCTAAGAAGTTTAAAGAAGGGTTTTGCAGTTTCAGAAAGTTGGGAAATGAATCACACAATACAATTTAATCTTCCCAGGAGGCTCCGGACTTCCTTTACAGTCAAGGGATGAGGCATCTCAAATATTGCCTTGGTTTTTTACGGGTCTACTTCTATCCTTTCACAGCTCACAATGAATCCAAGTAATTTGCCAGAAGTTGCCCCAAACACACATTTTGCTGGGTTCAAGCGTAACTTGAACTGGTGGAGTCGGTCGAATAATTTCTCCAGGATTTTCACATGGTCTTCTCCATGTCTGGTTTTGGCGATCATGTCATCAACATATACTTCAATTTCTTTGTGCATCATGTCATGGAAAAGGGTGACCATGGCACGTTGGTAAGTTGCTCCGGCATTTTTCAGGCCAAAAGGCATGACCTTATAGTGAAAAGTTCCCCATGAAGTAATGAATGCCGTTTTTTCCTTGTCTTCCTCTTTCATTTTTATTTGGTTGTATCCTGAGAATCCATCCATGAAAGAGAAAAGCTTGAATCCAGCCGTACTATCCACCGAACGTCTATATGGGGTAGCGGAAATCATCTTTTGGGCTTGCTTTGTTCAAATCGCAAAGTAGTCGACACAAATTCGGATTATTTGTCTTTCTTCTTTATTGGTACAATGTTCGCTACACAACTAGGGTATTGCGAGACTTCGAGGAAGCCTACTTCCGGGAGCTTCATCACTTCTTCTTCAATCTTTTTGACAACTGGTTTAGTTCTCCTTAGCCGTTGTTTCTTGGGGGCTACATCAGGGTTGGTTGGCAAGTTATGCTCCACAATCATTGGATCGAGGCTTGGCATATCGGCATATGACCATGCGAATATATCTTGATATTTCTTTAGGAGGGCGATTAAGCTTGCAATTTCTTCTTTAGGAAGGTTCACGCCAATCTTTATCTCCCTTGGATCTTCTGTGCTGCCTAAATTGACAGTGACGGTGTCTTCAGTAGTAGGGGGCCTTGTTTCTTCTTGTTGCTCCCAATTCCGTTGAATTTCGTCGGAATCATCAAAATCGTCATCTGAGTTATCAGAATGGCTACTTACGGTGTTGGTTTGGACCGTCCCTATACCCTCGCCTGCTGCTAGATTACTCCTGTATCATAGAATAGATAGGCTAAGGGGACAAATAAGGTTAACAATATGCATGCTTCTTTCTTTTGAAAATGGGGATGAATTGTTCTTTAAGATGAGGAAGCATGAGGAAACCCGGGCCTCAGATTTCTTCTTTTATTTTGCGGCTGAATATCATCAATGGGCCGGTTTGGTGTGTCTCCTCATGCCCTCAAAATGTTTTCAACTTTATTTATTTGTAGACGGATTTACAGAGTGGTTTCAAAAAAGGTTCCCTGGATGGAACTGATGTTGAAAACAAAACAAGCCAGACTTTAAAAAATATGTATAGGCTCCCGCGTAGGGGAGTATGCAGAGGAAAATAAAAGGATTCTACTCGAGCGGGTCTGCACCCATTTCCCTTGACAGTCCTTCGTTGATGGCGCCCACAAAGAAGTCTTCATACCAGTCACCAGTTTCGCCTCCTTGTGCTCCTAGCTTTGTGAACTTCATATCATTCATGCCTTCCCATCCGTCAGGGACGATGTGGTGATGATGATCATAGAAACTTTTGGGGATTGAATAATTGACATAGTAGTCAAATTTACCACTTGGTTGGCCCGAAGTGCCCATGATCACCTCTCCTCTACGTGCTTCCCTAGCATGCTCAGGAAACATGGTACGGGTGCTGGGTACTACGAGGAGGTGATCCTCGCCAAAACACAGCCACGGAGAGCGAAATGTGAATACCCCAACATCCAAAAGATCCTGAACCTTGTCTCTCAGGATGGTGCAGTCATCTAGCGAGTGTCCTAATTCGCCCGAATGATAATCACATTGCTTGGATGGATCATAACCAAGGAAGTACTCGGGAGTAGGATGACTCGGTTCCCTAGTGATTATCCCTTGTTCTAGGAGGATGGGAAAAATGATGGCCATCGATTTAGGAAGAGGCGAATACAGCCGCGTGCTTCTTGAGGACTAGGGTAGCCGAGCCCCTTGCCAGCTTGTGTCAGTAAGGTCTTCTTCATTTACTTTGGCTGCCAACTCCTCATTGCGACAAGAGAGGAATGTACGGACAATTTGAGCGAAATTTTCTGTCAAGTGGTGTACTATCTCGTATAGCTCATCGACTTGACATTGAAGCTGGGTGAACGAGAAGTTATCGTCTGTTTTTTCTAATTGTTCCTCATCAATGGCACCTACAAAAAGGTCTCCAAACATGGTGGTCACGCCATTTAGCCCTTCTTCCTTCGTAAGTATGGGCTGAATTGTGTCTTCCTGGATTATAGGCGATTTTGTGCTTCCGGAGTTGAACCATTTTGAAATATTCACTTCTTCTTCCTCATGCATCATCCTGGCTGGGCCTGGGAAAGTTTCCTCGAGACGGGGATATACAAGGCCGACTTCTTTCTTTGCTTTTCTATCCGGGGAAAATCCTAAACCGATAGTATAGGGTCTCCTCAGGGCTTTAATAGGTTGACGGATGCCCTGGCCTCTCCTACCAAGCCCTTGTCCTGGAATGAAACCATGTCCAACCATGATTTTTCCTACCATGATTGCAGCACTTGATACCTCAGGGACGAGGGGCAAAGTCCCTCGAGTTTCGTGTATAGTAGACACGAGCTCGAACGATTGATAGCTGGCTTCGCTTTTGTCACTAGGTTCAACATAAGGGATGGCCATCTCGTGGTAGATGCGGTGATCTTCTTCTCCTTGGACCGTGATCAGTTTTCCTCCAACCACAAACTTCACACTTTGGTGGAGGCTTGAAGGTACTGCTCCTGCGATGTGGATCCATGGGCGTTCTAAGAGGAAATTGAACGCAGTGGGGATATCCATCACCTGGAACAAAATTTTGAATATAGTTGGGCCTATTTGAACGTCGAGTTCAATCTCTCCCATTGTTTCCTTCTTCGTTCCATTGAATGCTTGAACGGAAGTCTTGGGTACCTGGATCCATGATCTCTCTATTTTAAGGCGACAGAGTGTCGCTAGTGGACATATGTTAAGAGCAGATCCATTGTCAATCAGCACTCAAGCGACGTGAGATGCGTTGCACTTGATTGATATGTAGAGGCCCTTGGTGTGTCCTCTACCCTCCTTAGGAATTTCTTCATCAGAAAATGCCATTTGATCTTTTAAAATGATAGTACTGACAAATTCCTCGAGTTTGTCATGCTCAATTGTTTCAGGGACATGTACCTCACTTAGTACTTTCATGAGGGATTTCGGGTGCTTGACGGATGTCCTGGAAGCAATTCCAGCAGAGAGATCTGTGCTGGTGATTTTCGTAATTGTTCCACCACATTATATTCGCTGGCCTTAACTACGGCCAAAAACTCCTTGGCTTCTTCGTCAGTGACGGGCTTAGCAGACTAAGTGTTTGCTTGTGTATAGGTTCGCCCAGATCTTGTGACTAAACCAACATCAAGGTCAAAAGACCGTGGTACCGCATTGTTGTATTCGTATTTGTAAAGGGTGGGGAATCTCGATGACTATAGCTGTTTCTGCTGTTGATGCTTGAACAATGGCTCCCTTCCTTTCAAAGACGCTCTTAGGTGAGGTGGAACCTTTCTTCTCCCTTTCCGTATTTAGCGCGGCAAATTCTTCCTCCCAGTTGATGAGGACTTGCGATATGGTAGAAACTATGCTTGCGTGGCCGACGTACACGATTATTCCGGCCTCTATCATTCTTAATACCCTTTCCTCCATTATTGCCAAGGGTGGTATTTCATTGCTTGAATAATACCCAGCTTCTACCAACCCTCGATAGATGTCAACAGTAGGTATTTTGGCATTTTTGATTTGACCGGCCTCTGAACTGAATATCGCATTTACCTTGTCGGCGTGATCAGGGAGTGGATTGCTTTGGACATTTGGTTTCGTAGTTTGGAACGAGAATGCCTTAGTATCCAGCAAGTTCTGGATCCGATGCTTAAGGGTGAAACACTCGTCAGTTGAGTGGCCTACTTCTCCCATGTGATAGTCACATTTTTTGGACAGGTTATAGTTGGAGAAGCTTTCAGCGTTGGGTCGCTTTGGCTCGGTTGAGAGGAGGTTCTTGTTCCGGAGGATTGCCAGAACTTGTGATGGAGATTCGGGAAGTGGAGTGAACTGTCTCCTATTGTTGTAGCGCTGAGGCGGTTGACGATTGGTGGTCTGTTGTCCTATGCTTGTCTGAACGGTTGGGAGGTGACCGGTGTTTGTAGTGTAGGTTGCATTAACATCAACCAGGGGCTCTTTGTCTTTTTTGATGTTGAGCCTTCTGCTGATGGGTGCAGGCTCAGTGAACCAGCCATCCCTTAACCCTATCTCAATCTATTCTCCTACTGGAATGAGTTGATTGAATGATTCAGTGATCGTAGTTACCATTCGATTGCGGTATTCATAAGGGAGGGTTTTGATAAACATTTTTCTTAGTTCGAAATCAGTTGGTTCAAGACTGATCTGGGCAGCTAGATTCCTCCATCTAATGGCATATTCTTTGAAAGATTCATGCTTTTTCTTTTCCGTGCGCTCTAGATCCTCACGAGAAGGGGTAATGTCCATTATAAATTTGTATGCTTGAGGAATGCCTCACTTACTTCACTCCATCCTTCGAGGAGGTTTATATTTTTGTGATATACCACCTCGGGCGGGGCCTACTAGACTTGGCGGAACAAATGAATCATCAATGGTGCATTATTAACGTATTGGGTCATTCGAACCAAGTACATTTGCAAATGAGCCCTTGGGCAAGTCGTGCCATCGTACTTCTCAAACTCAGGTATTTTGAATTTTTCTGGCATTTTGACTTTGGAATAAATGGAGAGATCCGTCAAAGTAGGATCTTGGAGGCCTTGCAGTTGTTTCAGTCTTTCCTCAAGCTTTTCGAGGCATTTGTCATGCTCGATTTTAGACAAACTGCCTGGCTTAACTTTCTCAATCACGGTTTGGTGCGGATCGTCCTCCAATTCAGGCATGTTATCATCAGTATCTCTTCCTTGATCACCTCGAATGGATGATTGTGGTAACAGTACTTCGATTGAGGCGGGGGCGGGAGCCGGTTGCCCCGAATGGAATCTATCGCTTTGAGAGTTCTTTGGAGCACATTGAAAACCTGCTTCATTTCATTTTCCATGATCTCGACACGGCTTGGTACGTTTTCTTCAACCATTCTAGCTTTTGAATGCAACTATGTCGTAATTACCTGTGTTTGCGCAAAATGGAAAGAACATAAGTGAGGGAAACAAATGGAATATTAGCCCATGGTGAGGGTCGAGTCATTTTTATTTATTAACAGGGGATATATACAATGCCGAAAGGGCTCTTCAAACAGGGCATAAAAGCTAGAGCGATCCTAACTATTTATATTTAGACATATTCACATCAAAAAACCGAACTACCTATTTTCATATGGGATGGGAAGCTCTAGTTTTGTGAATCCGCTTGCTCTTTCGTGCTGGCTTTGATATGTGTTTCCTGCTTGTCTCCAAACTTTTTTCAAGAGATTCAATTCGTCCTCGGAGAGTAAGTTTATCAGCTACATCGGGATTTCGGTTGCAATTCTTCGGGAATTATGTGGTTGAGGATGTAGAATGTGGATGCGTGATGAGCTTTTTCTTGCCCCTTCAATCTTCTAGGTATGGCAATCTTTTCTGTGTGACATCTACTCCATGCATCTTGGATTATACGGATCTCCTCTGAGTAGTCATAACCGGTATGGGTGAAAAGGATTTGGAACAACCCTGATTTGAGTGGCGGTGGGATTTCTTGGAGGACCCTGTACTGACGAGCCACCCTATGTGGATAATATGAGGTAGCTCCGGAGAGGCCCAGCAGTGGGATGGAGTTGTAATAATCAAGCGCAAAACGCGCCTCTCCTGCAATGAACCATTTAGTTCGCCATAGGAATGTCTCTGGGACAGGGTTTTTTAGTAAGTTAATCCATCGAGAATATTCCTCGCTGGGAGAGTATTTTTCCAAGTTTTGAAATTTTTGAAGTGGATGTTTGAATTTGTTGATTTCAAATATTTGCATGAGGTGCCCAAATCCTTTGATATGGGAAAAGAACCACATTTGTAAAATTTCCGGGGCAGCCCTCATGATTTTTTCTTTGTTTTCCTTAAAATGATTAAGGGATAAAAATGTTTCGGCTAAAACCATGTTCACGTATCCTGCTCCAAAAGTGACTTGATTTATCACCCCCGCCATTGAAGGATTTATGGCATTCTTCCTATAGGGGAAGATAATAAATCCAAAGAACGCCAAGAGGAAGATCTTGCTTTTTTGGTTCATTGATTGTTTTTCAAAACATTCAGTTAAAGATGATAGCGAGAAAGCATTGTTGTTGGCTTTAACTATTTCTCTTACCGAATGATTTTTTAAAAACCGTGATAGACTAACCACAGGGTCAATGCTGATGAGCGGCTTGGCAAGCTCCTTCTCCAGGGGGCATTCCTATGGCGAGACCGTATTCTTCCAAAGTCGGAGTCGGTTCAAATTTGCCGAACATGAAGGTGGATGTTTCGGGGCACCGAAATGTGGTAGTGCTTGCATGACTCCAGAGTGGATATTGATTTGGATCAACGGAAGGAGATGATCGATGATTGCTTTGACATGCTCCTGGCCGAGCTGATTTAACTGATTCCACCATCTGAGGAGCTCTTTCTTGGGAGCAGGAATGAACTGGATATCGATTCTTCCCATCACATATGAGAAAGGGAGTTACACGACCTGACCCTATGCCATGAGCCAATAAAAAGACTAAGTAAAAGTAAATAAATTACTTTTCTTTTAAAGAAAATGGCAAGCACAAAGACATGCACATGAGCTGTGTGGCTCGATTTCTAACTGAGAAGGCTTGTTGAAATTAAAAGGGTATCTGCCTGTCGCAATCTCGCGTTAGCAGCATACCCTCCTAACCTCGGCTAGAGAAATTCGGGGAAAAAAAAGGCAACCTCTACATCGCAGTCTCGCGTTCGAGGTCGTATCTTTCTTGACACCATCCTAAATATCCTATGGTGGCCCAGGTCCGGCAGCCGGGTTGTGTGTGCCATGTGTAGTGTTAAAACAATATAACATGCACACCAATTTATAATCACAAGATAATCTATTCTAAGCAAAAATAAATTTCTAAGATACTAACCTGCATTAAAAAAAAAAAAAAAAAAAAAACTAAGTCAGTAAAGGAATTAAACAAGACAAAAAGGTCTAAATCCTCAAGGTCCCCAGCGGAGTCGCCAAGCTATCGCGACCTCTTTTTTTTCGGCGCCCGATCAGGACGAGCGTCTTGCGGAGGCTAATGGCTCAGCTAGACTTATTAAGCCCAGACTCTCCCAAGTCCACCAATTCACGACTTTAATAGTCTGAGTTTTTAACCTGTAAGTTAATTTTTAAAACGGAGTCGCCACTAATCAATTTGGGGTGGGTTGATTAGAAACCCATGCGAAGTATTGGGAGAAATACTCGCTCCTGCGCAACCAGAGAAATTAGGATCGGGGACTTGATTACACTAGTTAATCACTAATGCCCTTTCGGTACCTAATCTTGTTTAAACCTTGAGGCTTTTTGGATGTTTTAGGGATTTTCCATGCATTTTGGGAGGAAAAATATTTTTTTGGGTCTTTTTCTATTTTTTGGACATAAAAGGGATTATTTTTTTGGAATTTTGGTATTTTTTGGAAAATATGGAATATTTTTTATTTTTTCATTTTTCGGAAAATAAAATATGTTTTAATATTTTTCAATATTTTCTGGTTTTTTTTGGAAATTAAAATATTTTTTAATATTTTTCGAAAATAAAATATTTTTTTTATTACTTTATTAAGCAAAACGACGCCATGGCCGGGCGTTTGGCGACACTGCCCGGCCCGAAGACTCGAGTTCCTAGTGGAATCCTACTCGGATCCGACTCGGTTTTCGACCCGACTCGCAGCCGTTCCCCCGGTGAAACCCTACCCGACCCGGCTCCGACTTGCGACCCATCCTCCAGCCGCCCAAAATCGCGAACCCTACCCGACCCTCGAGACCCGGATCCGCCTTGCGACCCGGAAAATCGCAAACCCTAGGGTTTGCGAATCCCGCGCGCGAAGGACAGGAACCAAGGCGTTGCGGTGGCGACGGTGACTATGGCGGCGACGGCAATGACGAAGGTGACAACGGCGATGGTGACGGCAACTAGGTTCTTCACCTTTTCTCGAACAAGAGCGGCGATGGCGACAATGCTAGATCGAAGGCGGCAACGGCGTAGGCGAACGACGGCAACAAGGGCAAGGACAGATTGGCGACGGCGACAGCGACAGTGAGAACCTGGACTCGGTCAGAACCAACCGGAACGCCCTCTCTCTGTGTCTGTGTGTTTCGTTTCAGCCCTCTCACTCTCAGATTTACCCCCTCACGCTTGGATCCGCCTCAAGCACTTCGGCCGACCTCAGATCTTGGCCTGCTCGTCCTCGGCCCCCATTTCTGAAGTCTCTCAGTTGGGAGGTTTCAAGGATCTGCAGCCCTCGACCTTCGCTGCCTCTCTCTCTGCTCCTCCTTCTCTACGGCCCTTTTTTCCCCCTCGACGTCGACGGTGGCCCCCTCATTTATAGGCGAGGGGGCAGCCGGTTGGCGAGGGTCGACCCGCCGGTTGGACCGTCGTCCCATCCGCCATCTGCTCCTCCTCCGGTCACATCCCGTCGACGCCAACTACTCCTCTGCTCCACGTGCGTCGCCATCCGTCCATCTCCCTCCGGCGTCGCGCTCCTCGCGCGTGTGCTTCAATGGCACAAGGAAGAAGAAGACCCGGCTGGGGCCGGGCTGGAGGAGGATGGGCCGTAGGGGCCCATGCGGATGGGCTGCTCTTTTGTTTTGTTTTTGCTTTTGTTATTTTTTTGTTTTTGTTTTGTTTTTTGTTTTTTTGTTTTTCTTTATTATCCGAAAAAGATGAAATAAAATAAACTAAAATAAAGTAAAACCTAATTAATTAAAAAGAAATTTTAGGCGTCAACAAGCTCGTTCCGTCCGTTTCAGGCGAGCTCCGGCCTCCATAGGTCCCCCTTAAGTCTCTGTTCGCTATTAGTTGTTTGCTGGTCATCGCCGTTTCCATCTCGGGTTTCGTTTGGATCTACAGCTTCGTGGCTCTTGGGCACGCGCCATCTACACGACGAAATGCCGAGCTGATTTTTTTTTCTTGTTCCCGCCGTTTGGAGCCGTAGGCCGCGCCTCTCTTTCTCAATCACTCTCCTCTTCCCCCTCTCCACGCGCAACCGGAACAGCGCTGTCGCGCTTTGGCCAGCGAATCGCCGGGACGGCGTTGTCGCGGCTCCTCTGGTCGCGACTATGCAAGTGGCCAGAGGAGGCAGACTGAGCTGGGCCAGATCTTTCTAGCCCGCTCGGTCTCTCCCTTTCCGCAGCCCACGGCATAGATTTGGTCCAGGTCGTGGGCTGCGAAATTCTTTTTTTTCGTAGGGGATTGGGCTCGCCGATTAAGGCCCAGTCCCAGCCCGTTTAACCCGATTGAGCTGCACTGGGTTCAATCGACCCGATGGGTCGAATCGGGTTAGACTCGACCCAACCCGGTGAAAAAAACTAATTTTTTTAAATTTATTTTTAAAAATTAAAAATTTTAATTTATAAAAAGCTAAAAAAATTCGAAAATCCAAAAGATATTAAAAATTAGAAAAATTTTAAAATTTTAAAAATTAATTAAAAATTTATCATTATTTTTAAAAAATTAAAAATTAAAAATTTCGAAAATCCAAAAATGATGGGGTTTGGTTAAGAATTGTTACCTTTTGCATTCTTAGTGTAATTAGATATTTACTTGCTCTTATTTTGATTATGTCGTTAATTTGCATATCTAATTATGTTTAATTGCACGTGTTTAATTTTATTGCAATTAGGATCTTGGTAGTTATGATCGTTACTTTAATGATTGCGCACCCGCATGATCACCTCACACGTTAGTGGATAAGTATAAACTCAATTCAAACTGCCTGCTAAAAATTATTTTGTTAAAGTGAACAAGAATAGGTATCGAAAGGGCACTAATTGGTCGATTAGTGTAATCAAGTCCTCGAACCTAGATTCTCTGGTTGCGTAGAAAGTGAGGCATGCTCCCATGCCTCACTTGGTTTCTAGCCGACCCCAATAGGCTAGTGGCGACTCCTTTTGTGCAAAATCTCTTAAGAATATCCCAACGTCACGCAAGGTATAGGCTTGGGAGAGCTCACGCCTAAGCATGGGCCTTAGGCTCGTCTTTTAAGGAATACCCCTAAACCTGTTCCATCCCCCCGAGGGTAGGTCGCGATAGCTTGGCGACTCCACTGGGGACTTGGTTTTAGACCTTAGAAGACTTAGGCCAAAATTAGTCTTGTTCAAAAATATTTTTGTTTGGCAGCGAGGATATCAGGTATGTCCCTAACGTGTTAGGTGTTAAATGTTTTTGCAGTTGGGAGTTATAAAGGAGGAGTGATTGTTAACCCCTTGTCTTGCAGGTGTGGAGTTAGGAATGAATGTTTATGCTTTGAATTTATGAAGTGATGTTTGCTTATAAATTGCCATGCTTGCATTTCATTGCACTGCACCCTAGCACACACAACCCGCCGCCGGACTTGGGCAGCATAGGATTACTTAGGATGGTGTTGAGGTGGATACCACTCCGACTACAACCATGTAGTACGAGTCGCCCATCTCAACCTCGAAATTTCTTTCCTGCTATCAAAGATCCCCACCCTGGTCTGCGACCACGCGACACGGGTCGATTCTTTAACGAAGCCGGAGTCATGGGATAACCTGACCTAACCGCAATCTTGTTGGTTCAGTCTGGTAATCCTATGGCTCCATTTTGAGCTATCTAGAGTAGAAATCGAACCACTGTCCACGTGCATGCCTGTGTCATTAGCATTGTTACCCCAAATGAATGGAGTAAGTTTCTCGAATTCTTTCCTGCGCAATTTATTTATTCGCTTTCTTTTTGGTTGGTCCATGATAAATTAGGTTTGTCGTCATTTGGGTTGGCATACGATGGGGGTACCTGAGCTTTGCATCATTTCTGTCCCGAGAGTCGAGCTGCGCATGTGGTGGGATAAGCTAGATCTGACTGGCCGTGACTGGGTGCGATCTTATGTCGGGCGATAACTCCCCCTATTGGAGATAGAGACTCATTGTGGTGTGGTGCGAGCGTTAGAGCATGTCTGGTGCCCCGCAACTTGCACATTTGTATTTGGTGATCACGAACTCACTCCAACCTTGGAGGAATACAGTATTGCCATTGGGAAGCCCTTAGTGTCTGAGTTGGTTAGCCCTCCTGTAGGAATTGAGCATGCATCGACCTTATCTGAATTCTAAATGAGCTTTTTCAAAATGCCCCATCTTTCCAAAAGAATAGGATTTTCCTGCTAGCTTTCTTCGGGTTTGTGATATTCCCACATTGTAAGAACACTATTAATCCTTCTGTAGCGTGGGTAGTTCGTGAAGTATGTATGGGAAAAGGCTTTGTTAATGCTATCTTGACTGAAACTTTTCTCTCCCTTACTCGTTTTAAAGAGAATAAAGACAAAACTTTCCATTCTCCTCCTGCACTCTTACAAATTTGGTTCTTTTCTCACATTAAGGGGTTCGGTGGCTTGATGAACATAAGCGACATTTCCGATTCTAGCCACCCTATCCTAAAGTTTAAAGATAGGAAAACGTTTGCCCCTGATTATCATTATCTGAGTGGCTAGTTTTCATGACCAACCCTAGACCTGAGGATTTCCAATGGCATGCCAAATGGCTCTGGGTTCAAGAAGCACGGTTCGTGTGTGGGCTTACTGGACTTGTTCCTCTGTTGGGAATCACTGGAGTCACCGAATATTACCCGACACGAGTCACTCGTCAGTTTCAAGAGGTTCAACAGCTTCCGCCGGCGATTCAAGAGGACCCGCTCAGGATAGACTTCCCTGACGGATACCAAGTTTACGAGGACTCTATCATGTTGGTCAAGTCGATGTGGGATATATGCCACCCATGAAAGCTAATTTGGCCCGAAGAAGAATTGGAGGGGCAAAAGAAGACCTATTATGCCTCGAAGGAATACATCCATAGGCACAAGATCCCGGAGAGCCTCCGCCCGAAGATTCATGAAGTGCCATTGAAGATCACCCACTGAGCCGAGATCAAGTGCCTCAAAAGGGAGCTTGAGGAAGCCAAGGAGCGTGCTTTGAAGTTAAGCCGAGTTAGTGGAGCTGCCACGAGCGGAAGCCGTCCTCATTAGTTAGATTGAGTCAAGCGCAATATATAGCAAGACCATATTCACTTACATTGCAATATTAAGGAGTTTGTCTCGAATCTCTATGTGGAAAACTAGGAGTTATGAGAATGTCTTTTCGTCTTTGAAGTAGCTTCGTTGTTTAAAGGTTTTCTCTCTCTTTCTTTCTTGTATTATGTGGCAACCTATCTTTCAATGAAATGAAGGAATTGGGGCGATTAGATCGTTGTCATGGGCCAACCGTTTGATTATTACTTATACTTATGTATGCTTATCTACCCTTGCATCAGGTACTAGCTGATCGACTGTCTGCTGCTAATCGTCGACACAGCCAAGCGGAGATCCCCAATTCACACACGCGCAAAAGTCAGAATGGAGAACGAGGACACCAACGTGCGCATGGCCAAGATGGAGGCCAGTTGGCCCAACTCACCGCAATGATGCTTGAAATAAGCCAAAAGCTTAAAGAGCCCCCTGCTATAGCTGTCATCGAAACATCCACTCCTACGTCATCGGGACAAGCTCCCCCGTCGATGGGGGGCACACACGTTGCTGATCTCCCTAGGAAAGAAATTTCCGGAGAGGCTCCTTCTGTCACGCCAATCATCGTCAATTTAGACCCTCCTCCAAAGGAAGACTCAACACCTCGCCTAAGTAAAGAAAGTGAAAAACGTCTAGCAAAGATGGAGGAGCGGCTGTGTGCCTTGCAGGGTTACGAGTTGAAAGGAGCTAACAGGCTGTCTCCATACACCAAAACAAACTTCCCAGAGAATTTCCAAGAGCCGGAATTCACAAGAAAGTATGACGGAACGGGATGCCACAATCCCCACCTTAGATATTACTTGAGGAAAATGGCTCGTTACGCTGACAACGTGCCATTCCTCATACACACATTCCAAGATAGTTTGGAAGGCATTGCCCTAACATGGTTCATCGCATTGGACATTGAAGAATTCACCAGTTGGGATGATTTAACCAATGAGTTCTTGCAGCAATACCGGTTTAATACCATGCTCGCCCCCACGAGGGAGGAGTTGACTCGCATTGAGAAGAAGAGGAATGAGTCATTCAAGGCCTTCGTGCAAAGGTGGAGGACTATGGCCTCACAAGTGAAGCCGGCCTTGAATGAGAAGGAGATGAAGCAACTATTCCTCAAGACATTACCCGCTGAATACTTCCAAGGGTTAGTGTTCTCAGGTTGCCAGACGTTCCAACAACTGGTTGAGGTAGGTGAAGGGGTCAAATGGGCGATTATGGAGAGAAAAATATCTGCTAGAGGCATGAAGAAATTCATAGCGAGAAAAGATAAGGAGGCCGCGGTCGAAGTAGCGCTTGTGCAAGAGCCACCTCTCTCTCGGCCGGCCACCACACCTGTGCACAAGCCTGTAGTAGCTCAAGGTAGCTCGTCACAAGCATATGATAATGCTAAGAGGCCATTTCGAAAGAGATTTTCCACATTACCACACCCGCTGTCAAAGATGTTGCCTATGCTTCTCGAAAAGAGGATGGTTGCGAAGGAAGTACCTAGGGATAATCCCCCAAGGTTCGTCAGGTTCGATATGACCAAGACCTGCGAATACCACATGGGAGAAAGGGGGCATGATGTAGATAATTGCCACGTGCTGAGATACAAAGTTCAGCAACTTCTAGACAAGAACATCTTGACTTTTAGGGAGGCTCAGCCTAACGTGCAACAAAACCCTTTACCAGATCATGCAAGGGGAGTGAACTCAATTTCCGAGGACACGCGGGCGAGTCAACAACCTCTAGTGGTAGATGCTTCTGAATTGTATGAGTCCCTAGTGCTAGCAGGATACTACAAAGGTCAGGAGGATGTGACCCTAGAAGAGAAATTGCACCGTGTCCGCAGGATGGTAGCTATGGGAGTAATCCGACGTGAAGAAGAGGAAAAGAAGGTTGTATCCATGATAATGCCGTCGTCATTCTGCTCATCTTCCTGCAAATTCACTTGTAGCTCTTGGGCGAGGAAGGTTATGCCTGGTATCTTAAAGACCTCAGCTTTGTATGAGGAAGGGATGATAGCTATGATAACCCCGATAGTGATTGAACTATCTGATGAGGAGCCCGCCGGGAATATCGAGATGGAAATCGCTGAACCCACAGTGATTGACCTTATAGTCAAGGAGATGTCGGCAATTGAAGTCATGAGAGGGAACGCAACGCCGGTCACGATTGAATTGCCACCCCAGGAGAAAGATGAAGTGATAATACTAGAGTATCCTCCCAAGTTTGATCCCAAAGCTATACCTTGGGATTATGGAACAAATGAGGTAGACGTTGTCACACGATCAGGTCGCTGTTATGCACCTGATAAAGGAGTAGAAAAGAAGGCCGTGACCGAGGAGGAGGCAAAACAATTCTTGGCCGTAGTAAAGTCTAGTGAGTTCAACGTGGTGGATCAACTGCGGAAGTTGTCGGCTCAAATCTCCCTCCTGGAACTATTCAAATCTTCCGAGAAGCAAAGGGACATCTTGCTAAAAGTCCTTAATGAGGTGCACGTGCCGTAGTCGATCGATGAAGTCCAGTTAGAAGAGTTCGTTGGGGCCGTTCTACTGAAAGACCAAATTTCCTTTACTGATGAGGATCTCGCCCCCGATGGTCCTAATCATACCAAAGTGCTACACATCTCGGTGAAGCATGAGAGTACTCTTGTTTGTAGAGTGTTAATCGATAACAGTTCGGCGCTCAATATATGCCTGTTGGCTACCCTCCACCGTCTTGGTATTGATCTTGGGAGAATCCGTACTGGCAAGTCAAGTGTGTGACCTTTTGACGAGATGAAGAAGGAGGTGATAGGGGAAATTGAACTTGAGCTGCTGATTGGCCCTGTACTTTTCCAAGTCTTGTTACAGGTTTTATATATACCAAACGCCTTCCATTTTCTGCTAGGGATGCCATGGATCCACACGGCGGGTGCTGTTGCCTCTGGCCTCCATCAGAAGGTACGATTCATGGTGGACAACAAGCTTATCACGGTCCATGGAGAATCTGACTTCAAGATCTATCACGAGACAACCATCCCCTATGTGGAGCTTGAGTGTACTGAGGAATCCAGCTTTCAAACCCTCGAGCTAGTGTCCATGGTCCATGTACCTGCAAGATCTTTCATGAAGGCTCCTGAATTGTCTAAGCCGGCCATAGCTGCGGGAAAGATTATGTTGGCGAGCAGGTATAATCCTGGAGAGGGCCTTGGATCACACGGTCAGGGTGTGCGAAAACCCATTGAAGCTCATAAACACTTGAAGAGGAGGCCTAGGATATGTTGAGGGCCGAGGAGGTCGTAGCGAGCAAGATGGTTGTGGCAATCGAGGAGGCTGTGGAAGGCAGAGAGGCCGAAATGCCCGAGGAGGCCGAGGTGGCTATAGAGATTGAAGTGAACGTATTGCCCGAACAGAGGAGGACGAGGGCGATCAAGGCCCATTTCCCCCGTTGCCAGAAAAGACGTTTCCAGGACCTCCAAGGATGTTATTCGAGGAAAAGGAGGACATCTATGGTGTGACCGAGCTATTCAAGGACAACATCATATGCACCATCCGGCGTGCATGGAAGCTGAGTCCTCTGAAGTCATGGTTGTCCCTCCGGAGTAGGTCGGTTCTCGTTTAGCCTAGTCTTTCATTTTATGTATTCTCCCCTGTGCGGGACCTCGTAGCTTTTCTTTCTTTGTTTCCTGTTTATGTCATTTGTAACGTGAGCTACGATTAACCCCGATCTTGAGCCGTTGGTCGGGGGTGGTGTGTTAAAATACGGCCTTATATTTCCTTATTTAATAAAATAGACACATGATTTATTAAGGACATGTGAAAGCACATCAAACTAGCCCTATGATGGTCGCTAAGGCCTAGGCTTCCACATGCTCCCTCATTTGACCATTTTGCAAGAACAAGGAAATCCGAGGATATGAGGACGAGTTCTTGAAACTTTTACAAAAAATACTTTGAAAACTTTTTCGAAACGACATGCATCATCTTTGTTGTTGACATTTCTCTAACTCATCTCATCGCATCTCAGGCATCACATTATGCATAATCATAATAAGGACGCATGTGACTCGAATATGCATGAAGAAAGTCCCTCAAGTTCTGATGACTTCGATGATGATGATTAGAAGGGGATCGAGCGCGAGTGGAATCAACATGAAGAATCAAGGCCGTTGACAGAAGAGCGGACATTCACCATAAATCTAGGTGATGTAGAAAATGTCAGGGAAGTAAAGATCGGGGCATGTCTCTCAGAGTTAAGGGCGGAAAAGATGACTAATCTTCTAAAAAAATATCAAGATGTGTTCGCCTGGACATACGCCGACATGCCGGGATTGGACCCCAAAGTTGTGGAACATGCTTTGCCGACAGATCCTAATATGCCACCTAAGAAGCAAAAACTCAAGAGAATTAAACCAGAGTTGTCCAAGAAGATTGAAGAAGAAGTGATGAAACTATTGAAAGTAGACTTTATCGAAGTGACTCGTTATCCTGATTGGGTAGCAAACATCGTGCCTGTAATGAAGAAGGATGGACGAATCAAGGTGTGTGTTGACTATCGCAACTTGAATCGAGCAAGTCCCAAGGACGACTTTCGACTCCCGCATATCGATGTCTTGGTTGACAGTACGGCTGGATTTGAATTATTCTCCTTGATGGATGGCTTTTCTGGATATAACCAAATCCATATGAAGAAGGAGGATACGAGCAAAACATCATTCATAACTCATTGGGGGACTTTCTGCTACAAAGTGATGCCTTTTGGTCTAAAGAATGCTGGGGCAACATATCAAAGGGCCATGGTCACATTGTTTCATGACATGATGCATAAGGAGATCGAAGTATATGTGGATGATATGATCGCAAAATCAAGACGAGGTGAGGACCATGTTGAAGTCTTGCGGAAATTGTTCGAGCGCCTTCGAAAATTCAAGCTACGCCTCAACCCCGCAAAATGCGTTTTCGGAGCGAAATTTGGGAAGCTATTAGGATTCATGGTCAGAAGTAAGGGCATAGAGATTCATCAGTCAAAGGTTAAGGCTATCTGTGATTTACGACCCCAGACTACCACTAGGGAAGTCCGCAGCCTGATGGGACGACTCAATTATGTGGGGAGGTTCATCTATTAGTTGTTTGAAACAGCGAAGCCATTCTTCAAACTCCTGAAAAAGAATGCAAAGATTGAGTGGGATGTCGAGTGTCAGGGCGCCTTTGAGAAAATAAAACACTATCTCACTCACGCACCAGTCCTAGTGCCCCCTCTCCCTAAAATTCCCCTGATTTTGTACTTGACCATACACAACGAATCATTGGGAGCCATGTTAGCTCAGAAGAGGCCAAATGATGGGAAAGAATGCGCGATATACTACTTAAGCAAAAAGTTCACCATTTTTGAGATGAACTATACAGAAGTTGAGAGAACTTGCGTGGCCTTGATTTGGGTCTTGCACAGGCTGCAGCAATACACGCTCCATCATCGAATCCTGTTGGTGACCGAAAATGATCCCATTAGGTACCTCCTGGAGAAGCCGGCACTGGATGGCAAGTTTGCCAAGTGGCAAATTTTAATTTCAGGGTTCGACATTTAGAGCCTAGGACAGAAGTCCGTTAAGGGTCGTGCCATAGCAGATATGTTAGCAGAAAGCTCTAAGGGGTCCGGAGCATTTGATGAGAATAGTGATGTGGAAGAGCGAATTTTACTTGTATCAAGCGATAAATGGACGATGTACTTCGATGGTGCAGTTAACTTAGCCGGGTCTAGTATTGGGGCAATTCTTATCTCCCCAGATGAACAACACTACCCTATCACCGCTAAATTGACATTCCCTTGTACGAATAACATCGCTGAATACAAAGCATGCATTCTCGGCCTCCAAGCTGCCATCAATATGAAGATCCAGAACCTGCAGGTTTACGGTGATTCAGCCCTTATCATCTTACAGACCGAAGGTGAATGGCAAACACGGGATTCTAAATTGGTTCCGTATCATGAGTTCCTGGGGGAGTTGATGAAGGAATTCTAAGAAATATCATTTGAATACTTACCAAGGTCCCAAAATCAGTTCGCTAATGCCCTGGCTACCCTATCGTCAATGTTACAAGTAGCTGGAGGCATGGACATTGAACCCTTGAGGATTGAGATCTTTAGACGCCCAGCTTATTGCATGACGGTCGAAGAGGAGCTGGACGGACAGCCTTGGTATCACAACATCTTGAAGTATCTGCAGAAGGGTAAATTCCTCGAAGGAAGTGAAGCAGCAGACATAAAGCATTTAATAAAGTTAGCATCGAAATTCTTCGCCAGTGGAGATGTCCTCTACAAAAGGTCCTTTGACTCGACAATGTTAAGGTGTGTCGACGCTAAAGAAGCCGACCGTTTGATGAAGGAGATACATGAAGGAGAGTGTGGCCCTCATATGAACGGACACTTCTTGGTGAGAAAGATCATGCAACTCGGTTATTATTGGCTGACCATGGAGTCCGACTGCATTCAGCACATACGACGATGTCACTATTGCCAGATTTATGGAGATAGGATAAATGCCCCTCCAAATGAACTTCACCAAATGTCTCAACCCTGGCCCTTTTCAATGTGGGGAATCGACGTGATTGGGCCCATTAACCCCAAAGCTTCAAATGGGCATCGATTTATCTTGGTGGTGATAGACTATTTTTCCAAGTGGATCGAGGCCAACTCGGATGTTATTGTTACTGCCAAGAATGTGGCAAAGTTCATTCGTCGCGACATTGTCGCTCGTTACGGGGTGTCGCAGGCGATCATTACCGACAATGGCACTAATTTGAACAACAAAGTCGTGGATGGTTTGTTTAGTGAGTTTCGAATTAAGCATTTGAACTCGTCACCGTACCATCCTCAAATGAATGGAGTAGTGGAAGTGGCGAACAAGAACATAAAGAAAATCTTATCAAAGACCGCTGAAAATTATCGTGACTGGCACGATAGGCTTCCTTATGCGCTAATGGCATGCCGAACTTCTATCCGCACCTCCACATGGGCAACTCCTTTCTCACTTGTGTACGGGATGGAGGCAGTCTTGCCTGTTGAAGTTGAAGTCCTTTCTCTAAGGGTCCTTTCCCAATCTACGCTCGATGAGACTGAGTGGATGCAACAGAGGCATGAGTAGTTAAACATGATCGATGAGAAGAGATTGCAAGATGTATGTCATGGACAATGCTATCAGAGATGAGTTGCAAAAGCCTTCAATCGAAGGGTGTGTCCCAGACACTTTGAAGTCAACAACTTGGTGGTGAGGAAAGTGCTTCCAATTATACCAGACCCTCGTGGCAAATTCACCCCGAACTACGAAGGGCCGTATGTCATTAAGAAGATTCTGCCTGGTGGTGCTTTGATTTTAGTTGAAATGGATGGCAGTGAATTGCTTAGACCTGTAAACACCGATGCAGTCAAGAAATATTTTCCATGATTGAAATCAAGGTCGAGGAACCACTTCATGCGCAATATGAGTCACATGGCATCATACATAGCATCATAGATATCATACATATATCACATTCACGCATATCTATTTGTGTTTCAGGCACCTTACCGTTCGATGAGGAAATGGCAGAGGGAAAAGTCGATTCAAAAGACCCATCAAGTCTCCGCACAAATGGTTGAATATCTCTTTTTATTAAATGAGAGGTAAAAAAAAAAAGGAAAAAGAAAGGCGTGGCATCATTTGTATGACCTATTTCCGGTATCACTATGCGTGATTCATATCAGTGAACCTCAAAAAGGGGGCTCATAAAAATGATTTTATTCGGATAAAAGGTGAAATGTTAATCATGCCAAATAAGAGATGCTTAGGATGAAGAGACTAGCCATTTCCAAACACATCCTTCAAACACTTTCGAGAGTTGAGTGAAGAGTGACCTTCTCTCAGGACGAATGATTCATTCGCATTGAGCACAAAGGTTGAAATGATAAAGTCGTTTCCTTCGTCAATCCCAAACACCATGCTAATCTCTTGTTAGCCCTTTGGGCCAAAAAGAGAGAGAGAGATAGAGATAGAGAGAGAGAGAGAGAGAGAGAGAGAGAGAGAGAGAGAGAGAGAGAGAGATGATTCTTCAAAGTACCCTTGTCGAGAACAACCCTACATTGGGGCAGCACAAGAGGTTACGGTCGTGTTGTAGAGCGAAATATTGAGAAAGATTCTATTACTTTCACTTGCATAAATCTTTTGGTGGTAGCTTCAAAGGAATTCTCATCAGAGCTTGACTCATCCCAACGTGAAGAAGAGCATTTCCTTCTCTACCCAAACACTGATATCCATTGCTTTAACCAATTTGAGCCTGATCATTCATTTCTGGACCCCGAGTGGTGATCATCTCCCTTCATTGAGAGAAGATCACTAATTTGGGCCTGATCATTCATTTCTCTACCCAAACACTGATATCCATTGCTCTAACTAAGAAGCTCTAGTTTGGCATGCTTAATGAGCCTTTTTCTCGAGTCGTAGCCGTTCTAATGAGAACTTGTCTCCTAGAAAATTTGATAATTAATGATATATTCGCGAGCAAGATGACAGTTTTGCGCCACATGATGCTAATGGACATCGAATGTTTTTCTAAAGCAGTCGGACTTGGCTTGATTATTTTGTTCAATTAATGCTGCAATATTGCCAATACATCTCTTGATGACGTCTCTAATGACATTTGCTCAAGTTGAGTTTGACAGGATTCATCAGTGAAGCCATGCAGTTTTCTAAGGGGTTAGCGGGTGCTACCCTAAAAAACCAAAGGTTCATGGTCAGTCTTAAACCATGTCATCTCTAAAGGTCTATGGTTAACCTTAAGCCATGCCATTTCCAAGATTGGCGGGTTCATCCGTAAACCACACTTGTCCGCCACCTGGTCAAAACTCGTTTTTACACGATGAGACCTTAGTCTTCCTCACTTTTTATGACCCGGAGAGTTTTGTATCCTGGAGTCTTCCTTACTTCTTATGACCCGGAGAACCTTATATCTTGGAGTCTTCCTCACTTCTTATGACTCGGAGAGCCTTGTATCTTGGAGTCTTCCTCACTTTTTATGACCCGGAGAGCCTTGTATCTTGGAGTCTTCCTCACTTCTTATGACCCGAAGAGCCTTTTATTCGAGAGTTTTCCTCACTTCTTATGACCCGGAGAGCCTTGTATCCCGGAGTCTTCCTCACTTCTTATGACCCAGTGGGCTTCTGTAGCCCGGAGTCTTTCTTCATCTTATTGACAAGACGTACTTCCATAGTTATGAGTCCTTTTTGTCGACCTAATACGTGCATATGCACCTAGGGTCTTCCTATCACCAAAATAATTTAGGTGTCTTCTGTCCTTGATTATAACCTCTTCGAGGCTACATTCAAAGAATAAATGCTCACACCTAATTTTTATCTTTAAAATATATATATATATATATATATATATATATATCAAAATCAAAATCAAATCAAAAATCAAAAATCAAAAAATCAAAATCAAAAATTTTAATTATTAATTTTCCTTTAAAAAAAAGAAAAAAAAAAAAAGGAAACAAAGCCATGCGGGTTAGGGTCGTCGAGATCCAGCCCTTTTCCTCTTATTTCTCCCGTGTGGGCCTAGGCCCAACCCTCTCCTTTCTTTTTTTTTTTTTTTTTTCTTTTCCCCCTATGCGGCCTGACCCCCTTTTTCCTTTTTTTTTCCCAGCCCATGCCTTTGTCTTCTTCCCTCAACCGTCATTTGCACGGGGAAGGAGCGAAGCCGAAAGCAAGGGCAAAGCAGGCGTGCAGGGGACAGCAGATCCGCGCAAGGGGGCAATGCGATCCATAGGCGACTAGGCCAGCAGAGAGCGGGGTTGGTTGAGCAATGCCACGCTGGCGAGCTAGGCAGAAAGGAGAGAAGAAAAAGGGAGAGTTCGGGCGGATGGAAGAGTGGGGACAAAAAAAAGACGAGAGAGCGAAAGGGAGAGGAAACAGAGGAAGGAGAATTGGTTGCTGCCGCGACCGCCGCCGACGCATCTCCGGTCGCCGCCGCCACCGCCGACGCATCTCCGAGCCGCCATTCCCGCCGGAACTCAGGTTGGCATTTCATTGAATACCTGGTGCACGTTTTTGAGCTCAAGCTGGCCGGAGCTCGTTTCGTCCGTTTCAGGCGAGCTCCGACCTCCGTAGGTCCCCCTTAAGTCTCTGTTCGCTGTTAGTTGTTTGCTGGTCACTGCCGTTGCCATCTCGGGTTTTGTTTGGATCTAAAGCTCCGTGGCTCCTAGGCGCGTGCCATCTGCTCGACGAAATGCCGAGCTGAATTTTTTCCTTGTTCCCGCCGTTTGGAGCCGTAGGCCGTGCCTCTCTTTCTCCGTCGCTCTCCCCTTCCCCCTCTCTGCGCACAACCGGAACAACGCGTCACGCTTTGGCCGGCGAATCGCTGGGACGGCGTTGTCGCGGCTCCTCTAGTCGCGACAATGCAAGTTGCTAGCTAAAGGAGGCGAACCGAGCTGGGCCAGATCTTTCTGGCCCACTCGGTCTCTCCCTTTCCGCAACCCACAGCCCAGATTTGGTCTAGGCCGTGGGCCTGCGAAATTCTTTTTTTTTCGCAGGGGATTGGGCTCGCCGATTAAGGCCCAATCCCAGCTCGTTTAGCCCGATTGAGCCGAACTCGGTTCAATTGAACTCGATCGGGTCGAATCGAGTTAGACTCGACCCGACCCGACCCGGTTCAAAAAAAAATTAAATTATTATTTTTATTTAAAAAATTTTAAAATAAAAGCTAAAACAATTTCGAAAATCCAAAAAATATTAAAAATTACAAAATTTTAAAATTTTAAAAATTAATTAAAAAATTATCATTATTTAAAAAATTAAATTATTTAAAATTTTAATTTTTTTAAAAAATTAAAATTAAATATTTCGAAAATCCAAAAATGATGGGGTTTGGTTAAGAATTGTTACGTTTTGCATTCTTAGTGTAATTAGATATTTACTTGCTCTTATTTTGATTATGTCGTATGTTTAATTTACATATATAATTATGTTTAATTGCGCGTGTTTAATTTTATTGCAATTAGGATCTTGGTAGTTATGATCTTTACTTTAATGAT
The DNA here is from genome assembly GCA_014182565.1 of Eucalyptus marginata. NCBI lineage: Eukaryota > Viridiplantae > Streptophyta > Magnoliopsida > Myrtales > Myrtaceae > Eucalyptus > Eucalyptus marginata. The sequence continues at coordinate 11,963,708 of CM024585.1, forward strand.
TGCGCACCCGCATGATCAACTCACATGTTAGTAGATAAGTATAAAATCAATTCAAACTGCCTGCCAAAAATCATTTTGTTAAAGTGAACAAGAATAGGTGCGAAAGGGCACTAATTGGTCAATTAGTGTAATCAAGTCCCTAAACCTAGATTCTCTGGTTGCGTAGGAAGTGAGGCATGCTCCCATGCCTCACTTGGTTTCTAGCTGACCCTAATAGGCTAGTGGCGACTCCTTTTGTGCAAAATTTCTTAAGAATATCCCAACGTCACCCAGGATATGGGCTTGGGAGAGCTCACACCTAAGCATGGGCCTTAGGTCCGTCTTTTAGGCAATACCCCTAAACCTGTTCCCTCCTCCCGAGGGTAGGTCGCGACACAATTCTTACCATTATAATTTGCTTCACGTGAATCCCTAATTGTAAAATGCTTGATGGGTTTAATTCTAACACAATTTAAATGAATTGTCACAGCAAATAATTAATTTTTCAATCCGCCGTGTGCCACAATCACATGAACATCACTTTTGTACACTTTTAGATAGATAAAAGTGGGATCAATCATCCAAGACAGACAATAAGGTTGTTGACACAAAATTTTGATTAAATATTTTGATTTAAACTTCATAGACAACAAGGGACCAATTTGGTCCTAACAAATATATTTTTTTGGATCATCAAGTTATTAATAGTATTTGTATCAGCTAAGTTTTGTTTTATTTTCCCTTATTTTACCTTATTTTAGGATGAATTTTATTTTGTTTTTGAAAAAAGTGGCCCGCGTGGCTAGAGGGCTGGGCTTCTGCCCCAACACCCTTTCCCTCTTTTCCCTCATGCAGGTCAGGCCCAATCCATTTTCCTTCTTTCCTTCGGCCCGGCCCCCCCTTATCCTCCTCCTTTTTCCTTCCTCTCTCCTCTGCAACGCACGCACGGGCAAAGGATAGGAGTAGCACCGAAGCCAGCACGAAATCTGAAGGGAGGGGGCACGGATCGGGCGCCTTAGATGCTCGTTGGGTTAAGGGCAGAACGGGCAGCCGGCGACACAACTAGTTGCAACCGGCCGGACGTCCGGCCGGCGAAAAAACCGCTCCCCCCCACGTGCCGGCTCCAGGTCAGCCGTGCCTATAAAAAGAGGGGAAGAGGCCGAGCGAGTTCTGGGCGATGAAAAGAGAGAGAAATCGAGGGATGTTCTGAGAGAGAGAGAGAAATCGGTGAGGCAGATCTAAGCTGTGAGAGAGGGCCGAGTGAGAACTGAGAGAGTGAGACCAAGGGAGAGAGAATTGAAAATGACCGCACTAACCGCTGTGCTTGTGTTGAGGCCGATATCCCAAGGGCATCACCCTTCTGCGGGTTGGAAAAATAAATTTCATGTATCGGAAGGAAAAATAATATTTACATATTGAAGAAAACAATACGTAATACTATTTGTTAGAATAAGAAAAATAATAAATCCGTGAGAATGATAACAATAATATAGTAATGACTTTGGAACCAAAAAGATAATAAATCTGAGAGAATGATAGCAATAATATAATAATGATCAAGTCAATGTTTGTATAATCTTTACATATAAAGATGCTGAATTATAACTCAAATACAAATTTGTTTGATTGTAATAAAATTTAAAGGAAATTAAACCAGAGGTGACGTACGGTTAATCGAATCTCCTGAAGGTAATTACGTCATTAAGTAACTTCACGAACTATACCTTCTAAAATACTTTTAGGAACCAACACACTTGAAGGAGTGTTTTTACCGGAAAGGAATTCTAATATCTAAATGACTCTATTGCCATGAATTGAAGAAGACTCAAAAGATAATCATTTTCTTAAGTTGAAGATTATCTTAAAATTATTGCGAGAGACTTTGGAAGATCCGTCATTAACACATTCCTTTTCACGTCCATCCATCAATTCATCCATAAATGTATCATAAAACTACTATAAAATTGAAGCTCAAGAAATGCATCTATTAACGCATCAATCAATTCGTCCATAACTGTTCCAAGACTACCCTTGATGCATGAAGGCTAAATGAATGTATCCATTAAATCATCTATTAACGCAATTTGCATGAACTTATGTTGAGCCATTAATACCGTTAATTCCTCAACACTCCCCACGCATAGCCTTGGTGGGTTCCGGCTTGCCAGTTTTCGTTTTTGTTCAATTTGGGGTCGATTTCCCGAGGATCTCACCTCAGAGGCGCGCAAGGCGAATGGACACAGCCCGATCTTCGAGCTCGTCCATCGTCTGACATCACGAGTCAGGTAGGAAGCATCCACGCGACCGCCCCTGTTTTGCTTTCCTTTCGCGCCCTGTTTCGGGCTCACCGGACCGGGGCACTGTTGCGTGGTTCATGCGAGTTTTCAGCCTCATTTGTGTGCGTGCTGCAGTCTTGGGGTCTAATGTGTTGTCGATTTGAATCTAGGCTTGGATTCGGGCTTGGTTGTTCGCAATTCTCACCCCTCGGATGATGCACACCACCTGTTCGATGAAATGCTCGAACCAGATCTCGTTTAGGTCTCCTATGATTTCGGGTCGGTTCTGGGCGTTTGTTGGTCCTTAGACACGGCTGATACGTTTTCCTTCTCGATTCGTTACTTGATGTGTCGTTTCCTCGCGCAGAGTGTTTTCTAGCCGGCCGTGGAGTGTCATGTGCCCGGCTGGAGTCTTGATGTTCTTGAATCGGCAGGCGAACCTTCGGGTGTTCTTGGCATGCTCGAAAGGAAACCACGTGAGGGCGAAAGAAAAAGGAACAAAAAGGGTAATAAAAAGAAAAAGAAAAAAGATGACGGTCGCGTGGGGGAAAGAGAAGAAGTCAAAAAGTCAACAGGATATAAAGACAAAAAGAGATAGAGAGAAAAAAAGAGAAGAAGAAAAATGGGGGGAAAAGGGGTCTTTTCTCTTGCTAGCCGTTTGGAGGGGGCGAGATCCGGGTCAGTCGGACCGGATCCAAATCGGGCCGGTGGCCGGGTGTGACTGACTCGGGTCAGTATATTTTTATTTTACTGTATTTTTAAAAAGAAAAATCATAAAATAAAAAAAAAATCCGAAAAAAATCTCTTTTTAAGGGAAAGGCCTGAAATTGATTTTAAGCATTTTTCTCTTAAAAATGCATGAAAAATTCTTCAAAAATTTCTGAAAGTAGATAAAGGCCGCAAAATGGTTTGTGGAGTATTTTTAATGCATGAAAAATCTATTAAAAAAAAATCAAAGTTTAAACAAGATTAGGTACCGAAGGATATTAATTGATTAACTAATGTAATCGAGTCTTTAATCCTAGTTTCTCTTATTGGACATGAGTAAAATATTTTTTTAAATATTTTACTTAGGTTTCTAATCGACCCACCCCAAATCGATTTTGCAAATTAAAAACTCGAATCATAAGTTGTGAATTGGTGGGCTTGGGAGAGAGATTAGCCTCCACGCCCGTGGGCAAGGTTGCGGGGAGGTTATAATAAAGGTGAACCTTTTATTATTGAAATAAACTTGAGAACATTGGAGATGCAACAGAAAATTCCAAACTTTAAAGACAGAAAAAGTAAATCCTAGAAGGAATATCAGTTGACTTTTCTGCAGTTCTTTCTAATCTGACCGCTTGAGCCAATGAGTGGGCTAAGGTTACCCATCTTCACCATGGCGTTAGCAAAATCTGTCCTAAAAGTGGACAAATTGCTACTATAAGCATTCACGTGAGCGTCCGTGGAACCACCACTGAACAATTGCTGGTCCGAATGAAGAAAAACCTTGTGGGTTTGCAAGTTCTTGAAGAAGGCGTTGTCAAAGGACGTCGGGCTTGTGGTGTCAAAAGGAAAGAGTTTGCTGTCGCCTCCGGAGATCGGGCAATTTGCTTTCAGCGATGTCGCGAACGTGGCGTCGATGTTGTTCTCGTTGTAAAGATGCTCCCGGAAAGTCAGGCATCGGGCTTGACCTATTGTGTGCGACCCTGTTAACAATGGTCGAACAATTTTTGTAAATTGATTTTAGTATATCGATCGAGCATTATTGTTATTCTTTATTAAAATATGCAACAAAAATAAATAAAATAGAAACAATGACCTAAAAGTGCCACCATTTCTTTAGCTGTGAAGCCTTTGTTAGAGAAGGCAGAGATTAGGCCGCTAAGGTTCAAAGTTGGGGGAGGAATGCTAATAGTAGCAGCACTTTGATTTGCAGTGGTTGAGTCTCCTCTTCCAAGGGAGACTATCCAACTAGGGCCACCTAACTAAAAATTAAATAAATAACAAATCCATACGTGTTAGTATTAATATAGCATGGGGAACATAACATGTGATTTTTTTCGTCACAATTGATAAGTAGAATTGAGAAGAAAATGTGCACTTACGGCAACGATGGAGTCTCGTGCAATGACGGCTAAAATATCAGCGCAGGACACGATATTGGGGCACTTGCTCTCCAATTCGGACTTGATTGTGTCGATTACCTCAAATCCCCGCATGGAATTGGCATTCGGGCCGGCGTTCTTCTCCCCGGTGAAGTTCGTAGTGTCGTCCAATAAAATTGACGCGTCGCATCCCTATTTCATGTTTTTTGCCACATGTTGTTAATCAGTCCTTCTAGATAGAAAATTGATCCGAATGGAGTTAATTAGATTTAAAGGTTGCAAACAAGTTAAGTGCTATAATCTTTACTGAAATAGTTTGCCCCCCATTATGAACATACTAATCTAAATCGATTAGTTAATTTAGATTGACACTTTGAATTTGTGTGAAAGCAAACTAATGAGGCCATGCAAAAGGCACGATTTGCTTGTTCAAAGATCTAGTGCGATTTTAGAATAGTATCGAGTTATCAAATTTCATTAAAAATGATACTTTACCATCCATATCACTTTTTATGTAGAAATATATGGCTACCACAGCGAGGTGATCAAAATATGATCAAAATCTATTGAAAAGGACTGATTGGTTTGCCAAATGTGATAACCATGTAAAGTCAACCGCCGATATAAAAAACAATGGTCATCTCTCTCTTTTTGCCAGCTCCAATGTTATTTATATACCCATTCATCTGATCAACAGCATAGTTAGCGTAAAGTACGCTCTCCTTCATAGTTTTTTCCGGTGTAAATTAGAGCATAGACCATCAATGTAAAGAAAATTTTACATAATCATTCTTGGCCATTTGTAATTTGAGGATTCTAATTACCAAATCTCTCACTAACCGCCAAATTAAGGGTGGATAAGATTGTTTGTGAAAAATATTTTTACACCAGCAATGTATGCTAAAAATAATCATGAAGTTTTTTTTTTTGAATTACCAAAAAAAATAATTGTGCTCTGATAAACAGAATCGATTATTGGTATAATAAACTCACAAAAATGCATGACACAACAAAACACCAAAAAGGGTCAGACTCAACTAATTCAATATGTCAACCTCCTACCTACTGTTTGGTTAGTGAAAAAGAGAGTACGTAACTTGCGTAGAAGCGAATCTAATGATTCTTTTGACTATGTGGTTGATTGGAACGCTTCACATGCGTAGGCACAAAGATACATCATGCATGCACGCTTGCATTCAGCTTGAATGAAAGAGAGAAACAAAGGTAGTAATCAATCGGAAAGAGAGGAGAGACTCAGAGCAGAGGGACTTGCATTGACGAAGCAATCGTGGAAGTGAAGGCGGAGCAAGGACGCGCCCATGCGGGCCTCGTTTTTGACCGCAGAGCTTACGCTTGCTTTAATGGTGGAGAGGGCGCTGGGACAGGAGGTGGAGTAGAAAGTACTGGACAGCTGAGCAGAGGCTGTTCCAAGGAGGAAACACAGCAACAATAAGAAGGCTGGTCTGGTGGAAGAGCTCTCACAAGCCATGGCTTGGAGTTAAGTTTCAGCAAAGAAGGAGATAAGCGAAGGAGGAGGAGAAGCACAAGCTTGATTGCTGTGCGCGAGTGTGTTCGTGTGTTTGTTGCACTCGAATGAACTAAGGGTATTTATACAAGAGTATTACTTTGCACTGTTATGCCTTTTCTTTCTTCTCAAGTCAACGGCATTGGATGCAGAATTTTCTATTTTTGAACAAACAAGTTTTCGTCGTAAATAAGATCCGACCTCGACCTCGCTCATGAAGTCATGAGTTTCTCTCTACCGGCATGGTAGCGCCTCCCTCCCCCAAACCCTAAGATACATCTGTTCTTCCATGAGCGTTTTATCTACTACAATGGTAGCGTTCTCCTTTCCCCAAACCCTAAGATCCACCGGCTCTTCCCCCTTTTTCTCTGCGTTCTCCTTGTAGTAACCCCACGAAAAAAAAAAAAAAAAAAAAAGGAAAAAAAAAAGAAGGAAAAAATATAGAATCTCCTCTGATGTTGCTGGGTCGAGATATGTGCTGCCAATCGAGTAGTTGGGTGTGATGATCTAGCAATTTTTAGTCATGGCTATGACGACGGAGTACTGGATCTGGTCTTCAGGAAGATGAGCTTTCTCGATCTAGCAGCTTGTTGGAGAAGTCGATGCCCGGATCTGGTCTTGAGGAAGATGAGCCTTCTCGATTCTTCAGTGCTGATCTAGTAATGTCTTAAATCAGTATCCATGGAGAGCAAAGAAGAAAATGAATTGCGAGTTGCAGCATTATGTAAACGCCTGGGTCACCTTTGGTCTAAGGAGGATGTGGTTGAAGCCTCCGCAGAAATTTCTTCGCAAAAAAGGGAGGAATGTAAGCGTATTCTCTTTGGTAAGCTCTATTCCAAACCAAATGTCAATTACCCAGCCTTTTTATCCACAATGAAAAAAGCATGGAAATCTGAATCTGTAACCTGTTCACAAAAAGAACCTGGGCTATTTACCTTTGTTTTTCAAACGGAGGAGGAAAAAGAGAGGGTTATGAAGACATCACCTTGGTCTTATTCTAGTAACTTGCTAGTTTTAAGACAATGCGAGCCGGAAATTCCAGAGCACCGGTATGATTTTACTAAGGCTGCTTTCTGGGTGCGTATTGGAGGTATTCCCCCTGGCTGGAGAGAAGAGCAAGTCTTTAAAGATCTGGGAAGCAGACTTGGGAAGGTTATGGATGTTCACCTTGATACAACAGGAAACCATCAACAGAAAGGAGGACGAGTGAGAGTAGAAATTAACCTGAATGATCCACTGAAATCGGGGGCAATTCTGAATATTGGTTCCAAATGGCTTTGGGTGGAATTCAAGTATGAGCGTCTCCCACATTATTGTTATTCATGTGGGAGAATAGGGCACTATGCTTCTGACTGTGTGGAAATTCCTTATGCGCAATCACCTTGGGCGAACAACAACATAGGACCATATGGGCCCTGGCTGAAGGCAGAAGCATGTGAGCATAGTCCCTATTGGGAAACTTTTTATGGTAAAATTGAAGAAGAATTTATTGTGGAAGAGACAGTACCTGTTACACCCTCCCAATCTAGTGGTATGGATATCATAGCTCATGGGGCAGTTCTTGATACGCAACCAGAAGCCTGCAGCAAAAGAAGACTAGACAGCTCTCACGGCAAAGAGATAGCACAAGCTACTAGAGTGTATGATAATGAAGCCAGAGATTATGGCAAACAGGTTTTATCAAAAGTTGGGAAATGCAGCAAGAAGAACATGAAGATTCAGAAGGCAAAAAAACAGAAGTGTATAGCTGAGAATATCCCTCTTTTGATTGATGATACTGAACTCCTGGATACCCCTGTGCAATTGATTGCAGAAGGACAAGAATGGGCTTTGGTGGCTAGCCCTAATAAGCCATTAGTGACGCCATGAAAATCATTAGTTGGAATTGTCAGGGGCTGGGCAATCCCCTGACAATCCAAGAACTAAAAGCCTTAACGGCTCAAGAAAGGCCTAGTTTACTCTTTCTAATGGAGACTAAGAATAAAGAAGCAATGGTGGAAAAAGTTTGCAAAAAATTACATTTTCAGAATGTTTTTCTAGTGAATCCACTAGGCATAGCGGGGGGTTTAGCTCTAATGTGGAATGAGGAAGTGTCTTTGAAGGTGAAAGATAGCTCAAAGCACTTTATCGATGTGGAGTGTACTGATCCAGATAGCAGGCAACTTATGCAAATTACTTTTGTTCATGCATCTACCAACTTCGGAGAGAGCGACCTTATGGCAAATGTTGGAAACCATTAAACCCCATCATTCCTGCCCATGGATCTGCATGGGAGATTTTAATGAGATTTTGTATGTATGGGAGAAAGTTGGAAAAAAAGAAGCTGATAATAGTCGTATAACAGCTTTCAGAAACATGATCAATGAACTGTCTTTGATGGATATGGATAGTCATGGGTGTGCATATACATGGGCAAACAACAGAGATGGGGAAGATCTTGTTAAGAAACGTCTAGATCGAGTATTATGCACCTTGGAATGGCAAATAACTTTTCCTGAAGCTGAAGTCCAAGCCCTTCCAGCTATTGGCTCAGACCACAGCCCTCTGATCCTTCGACTTTATCCAGAGAAGAAGAAGATAAAAAGATCCTTCAAGCTAGAGGTGTTCTGGACAGAGCATGAGGAGTATTATGAAGTTATCCAACAAATATGGAAAACTAAAACCATCCAGCCACGCACTCTTTCAGAAAAATTACAGGAGACATCAAAAGTGTTGGCACAATGGAGCAAAGAGAAGTTTGCCAATGCTAGGCCGCAGATAAAAGAACTAACTATGGCCCTAACAGAGCTTACGAATCAGCCTGACCAGCACACCAGCAAAAAGCAAAAGCAGAGCATTATCTATCAGATAGAGAAATTGCGACGACAGGAGGAACAATTCTGGGGTATGAGGTCACGCATTAAGTGGCTGCAATGGGGTGACAGAAATACCAGATTTTTTCATGCATCAACTATACAGAGGAGACAGAGAAACAGAATTACTATGTTACAATTCGAAGAAAACATCTGGTGTAGAGATCCTATAAAGATTCGCAACCATATTCTGTCCTTTTACAGAGAGTTATATAAAACAGAGGGTCCAAGGCAGTACCAACCTGTCCTAATCCAATGTCCATCACCTATATCTCAGAATATTAATGAAGATCTAGTGGCTGTACCTTTGATGGAGGAAATTAAAGAGGCTGTTTTTCAGATGGGAGCACTCAAAGCACCTGGCCTAGATGGCTTTAGTGGCATCTTTTATCAACAATCATGGGATACCGTGAAAACTGATCTGTTGCAGTTAGTTCAAACCTTTTTCCAGACAGGTATTCTTGATCCCCTCCTTAACCAAACACATATCACCTTGATCCCCAAAGTGAAAAACCCTGAGAATATTACCCAATACAGACCTATCAGTTTATGCAATTTCAGTTATAAAGTAATTTCAAAACTTCTAGCAAACAGGCTAAAGAAGTGGTTGCCATCTATTATTGAACCGGAGCAATGTGCATTTGTTCAAGGCAGACAGATACAGGACAATATATTCATTGTACAGGAAGTTTTGCACCAGTTGCGCATCACAAAAAAGAGGAAAAAACATCAGGCCATACTTAAATTAGATATGCAGAAAGCATATGACAGAATCGAGTGGGATTTTTTGCGGGATTGCATGCTGCACATGGGGTTCTGTGAAAAGTGGGTAACACTCATAATGCAGTGTGTATCTACAGTGTCTTTTAGTGTGAAGCTAAATGGAGAACCCACCCTTTTCTTCCACCCTTCGAGAGGAATCAGACAAGGCGATCCCCTGTCGCCTTATTTATTTATCTTGATTTCAAATGTCCTAACCTGGTTGATGAACAAAGCGATCACAGATGGCAGCATCAAAGGCATACAGATAAACAGATTTTGTCCTAAACTCTCACATTTGTTGTTCGCAGATGATGCTATTTTTTTTTTCTGGAAGGTACTATCATGGAATGCCAGAATCTGGCATTGATACTTAAACAGTACTGCTATGCTTCGGGACAAGCAATCAACTTAAACAAATCAGGGGTGTATTTTAGTGCAAATTGTCCCTTACCTTTGAAGAGAAACTTGGCCAAGGAATTAAGAGTTCCTGTGATTGAAAAAACAGGGAAGTATTTAGGTATTCCCACAGACTGGGGTCAATCTAAGAAAGAATTGTTTGCATGGATATTAGCCAGGGTTAATACAAAGCTACAAGGGTGGAAAGAGAAACTACTTACTAAGGCCGGGAAGGAGGTGCTGATCAAGAGTGTTGTTCAGTCCATCCCTATGTATGCGATGTCCATATTTAAGCTGCCAGTTTCTGTCTGCAGAGCCATCGAACAGCGAATTGCATCATTCTGGTGGCAAAAAGGTGATCATAAGAGGGGCATTCATTGGAAAAACTGGGAGGTGATGAAAACCCGAAAGGATGAAGGAGGAATGGGCTTCAAGGATCTGATTACCTTTAATTGTGCCATGTTGGGTGGCAACTGAGACTATCCAATTCTCCCTCTGCCCTGTGGAGTAGAGTGTTGAAAGGAATCTACTATCCGAATGGGGATCTTTGGACAGCATGCACGGGCCGACGCCCCTCATGGGGATGGCGGAGCTTGTTATTTGGCCGAGATACAATCAAAGAAAACATCAAATGGTCAGTTGGAGATGGTCAATCTATTCGCATTCGAGAAGATAAGTGGTTAATGCAAGGGGTGATTGGAGGACAAATTAATCCAATAGAACCTCTGATGGTATCTGAGCTTATACATGCAGAATCCCGAGAATGGAATGTACAGAAGATTCAACAGATCTATAATTCAAGTATCATCAATGAAATTTTAGCTATCCCACTGAGCCCACAACCGCAATCAGATTACCTAGTCTGGACAGGTAATAATACAGGGAAATACTCTGTTAAGAGTGGCTACAACAGAGCATATTCAGAAACTACAAGCAGAAACAATAACAGGGCCTCCTGTTCTTTCCAACCACCCCGTACCTTATGGACAAAAATCTGGAGCCTCGTTGTGCCACCAAAAATCAAGACTTTCCTGTGGGCTCTCTGTCAAAACGCCATTCCCACAAGAGAAAACCTACATAAACGAAAAATCGTTCATGACCCATTATGCCAAGTTTGTCACACGAAGGTTGAAACAACAGAGCATTTGTTCTTCTTATGTAAATGGACAAAAGGCATATGGAAGCTTCCAACATTCAGCGATCTCAGTCCCACAAGCACAATCAGAAGAACAGACCAGTGGATTATGGAAGCTTTCCGAACGAACACGGACATACCTGAATGAGAATACATTGGCCTCGTTCTCTGGCACATATGGAAGGCAAGAAATGGATGGATCTTCTGAGCAAAAGCCCCGAACTGTGTAGATCTCCTGAGCAATGTACAATATCAGCACTTCAATCTCACCCGAGGACAGAAAACCCAGAAACGATTACACCCTAATCGAAGCATACCTGGTAGATGGAAACCACCGGATCGACAAGATCTAAAGCTGAACGTGGATGCTTCGTGGATTCCGGGTGAGTTTCTTTGCTCTGTTGCTGGTATCGTGCGGGATTCGCTAGGGCAGGTGCTCGAAGGCTTTGCTTGTACATCTAGGGTTTCTTCATCGCAAGAAGCCGAAGCTGAAGCGATATTACATGGAATTCTTTATATTAAGGAACTTCAGATGAGGCACGTGGGAGGCTTCCGGAGTCAACTACTTCAATGGACCTGTGAAAGTGACTGTTCTCCTGCCGTCGAACAGGTTGTGGGCCGGGCCGAAATCCAGTGGAACCTAAACGAAACTATTCTCAGGTGCAGACGTGAATTGGACCAGTGCCCAAATGTGAAGATAAACTATTGCACTCGTGAAGAAAACTCCGCCGCGGATTGGATAGCACGAACTCACCGAGCAAACAAACTTCCTCTTAATTGGTGGAATACTCCTCCTATGTCTTTATGGAATCTATTATGTTTGGACATTAGTCCCTATTTGTCTTGTAAGACTCCTTTTAAGTAAGTATATATGGTGCTCTCTTTTTTGACCAAAAAAAAAAAAACAAACAAGTTCAACACAAAAGTGTATGAATATATAATGTATGTAGCGCAATTATTCGTAATCTAGACTAATTAGCTTTCTATTTGCAGACTAACCCTAATCTTGCTGTATAGGGATTCTACCAAACATATAATATATCATGCTATCAATTCGAAAATATAATACAATATATCATCATTTCAGATTCTAGTAATAATTTCCTTACGAGATATCAAGTCAAATACTTTCTCCCTTTCAGCTAGAGTTACTCTCCTGCTATTCTAAAACTGCTTTTGAACTTTAAAGAAGATTCATGCGAATTAAAGAAGATGGTTTGTTTTGAAAAGTACGAATTAAATATGAATATATAGATTCAATTGCATATATATATTTTTATTTTAATGGACGAATCTCAAGGAATTGGGGCATATGGTGGTTTTTCACTCCCTCTTTATGATTATTCTCTAGTGTCCAAATTCTCATTTTTGGTCTTGAACTCACGTATATTTTTTTTCTTTAACTCCTTATTGGGGCAATTTGTCGAATGAAGTCTTGCAACTTGCCTAACTTTTCTAATCAAACCCATCAGCCTCGAAAGCCAGCAAGAGTCAGACGTAATAAGCTCAGGGGCCCATGTCAATAAATTTCATGACTCCAGTGCCGGTCACGGGGTACTTAATTTTGAAGTCTTAGTCTCCCCCATTAGTCTACAGTCAAAAACGTTTTCCACATTGGACTCGGATCGGCCCCGACAGGCACGCCAACTCCTATTAATCGCATTTGTAGCTCGAAGGATCTTATCTGGAAAATTGACGCAAGTTCAAGGATTTAATTAAAAGAAATGTACAAGTTCAAGGGCCTGAAGTGAAATTTTAACTCGACAGTACACATTCCTTTTTCCCAACTACCATCTATAGTAAATTTCTCATCAAAACAAAACTCGCGCCCATGTCACCAGAAGCATCAAAAAATAAAGAAATTAGTTCAGAAGTAACCAAAGTTGGGTTTGTCTGGAGAAATGTTGACTATTAGGGAAAACTGTCGCGTCCTTACCATCTAATTATTTTATGTCCCGTGCATAAGGACTTTGTTAGGGTTAAGAAATTGCTTGCATGGTAAGCTTTGGAACTTCCCTAGAGACGACCATTCTCTTCGTTGAATTAGTAAACAGAAGATATATATACATAGACACACATAATGGACTACAATGTCCTAACGATTGCATCTTGTTCTAGCCGAGATTTTTTTTTTTGGTAAAGTTGTTCTAGCCGAGATTTACACACACAAAAAAAAAGAAAAAGATAGAAATAGATTGGAAAACTCTTCTAATGTACAAAAAAAAAAATTAGAAATTGTCAACATCCCGTTGTAGGTTAGTCATAATATCTCTACCGTTGCTCTTATTTCTTGTAGCAAGTCATGCTGCACTACTCCAAAATCCTCTAATATTCTTTTAGGATAAAGATGCGCAAGCCCATCTTATATAAATAAGCTCCATATCCATGAAATACCTCACTAACTTCATGGACTACATATAACAAGTGTTGGGGTATGGTTCATACTTTCCATTGAGAGGAAGGCACGAGACTACATTAGTTATGTTTTTTATTAATAATTTGGATTTAGGCCATGAATAACTACTATTGCTTATATATAATCTCTTTATTTTGTAATTGAGAGTTGTAATAGAAGAGATGGGAGGTATTAATTATAACAGAATTCTCTGCTAGATATAGTCCTAATTTAAATGTAGACCTGAATAAATCTCGTGTTTCGATTTCTCTTTCTCGCCTTTACTCTTTATTTCGTTGTGTTTGTATACCAAATCCTAACAACAAGAGCCAAAACTTTGGTCGATTGTTTGAACATTGGGCTAATTACACGTAGTGGTCCAGAGATTCAAATGCATCTCGTGTGCCTAATTCACGTAACTTCTCGATAAATAAGTCAATCCCTTGGGGATTAATCAGTGATATTTCTTTGTGTGCCTCATTTTTCAAACGTGTGTTGTGGGAATGAAATTCTTATCAGGAATCTAATCCGGCCAACATTCGAGTGATATTCCTTTAGTCCTTTTGATTAGCTTATAAAAACATAAACTAATTCTCCAGGCCAAGGAATTTCGTGGCAATATCAGATAACTGCATGAGTTTTTCTATTTGATCACACTTTGTCGTTCAGGACATGCAGCTCTCTCACGCGATGTTAACTCCCACGATGGGAAAGCGATAATCACACCTAAAATTATAATTTTTTAATCCTTGAATGCCAACATTCCTAAGTAATTTTTGTTCCACCAATATCTCAAACTTGTGCTAATTACTAGAAAATACCTTCCGCCTATACAGCTGTTAAAAACCCGCACGGTGGCATGGGTGGCCGTTAGAAATCTGAAGTGGCAGCCTTGCGATCTCCACAAATACTGCCATATCAGATTTCTAACAGCCATTATGGATAGAAGCCTCGTGGAAGGTAACTTTGGGTCATTGATATAAGTTTGGAGGTATTGATGAGACAAAAAAAAAATTATCACTCATTCATATATGGAAATAGACAACAAAAGTTTCGAGAGCTCGTAATCAGTTGTGGGGAAATTAATCAAAAAGTTCCTAAAGTTATCGTATTTGTGCCAATTTAATCTTAAACTCTCATTGGCACAATTAAAAAAAAAAAAAAAAAGCAAAGAGAAAAAAGAAAAAAAATTGAAAAATTATAAAAAATGTTCACATTAGAGCTAATTATGCCACGTAAGATAGTCGATGTTCACGTCAGTAATTTTTAGCCAAAATTAGCCAAAATGATTTAATTGGCAAATAATTAAAAAGTTTAGGGCTCAATTAGCAAATAGTCAAAAAGTTCATGACTGAATTTGCACAAATGCAATAAGTCCCATTTTTTTTTTGGTAATTCTCCCATTAGATATGGCCTCGGCTAACCGGAGAAATGGTCGATGAGACTATATACATAGTTAGTGTCCCACATACACTAAGCATTTGACAATTCAAGGATAAAACATATCAAAGATGAATCCGTCACAATCCCGATTATTATCATCATTATGCATGTTGGGTTTCCCTTTCATGATCGAGAGTGGTAGGTGAGGACTCACTATTCATACGTATGACCATCGACCCCTAGCGGAAGTCAAGCAACGAAACGAGTGATCAAATCCTCAATGGCAACATCAAACCGTCTAATCATATGTTTCGTGATGCTGGCTCGGGGACTCCAATTTCTCCGTCCGCACCACTAGAAAAGAAGAGAATCAAGATACGACACTCGTAGTTTCTCATCGTCGCAATTTGATGAACAGAAACACAAAACATGAAAGCGCCATGCATGGAAAATTTATCTCCACGACCCCACACGCTTGCTTGACCCTCAATTCTTTTGGGTTTGGTCGTTCTCTTTCGATCTCTCTCTCTCTCTCTTCTAATTTTTGAAGTGGAGGTCATCGGTCAAGGCTCGAGCTCATTGGTGACGGGGTTTTTGGCACTTAGCTGAGTGAAAAGCACTCGACACGTTAATAGTTAATAAATTGCAGCCAGGTCATTACAATTATGTCATATAAATTGCATGTTGTATGTCATTAGAACAATGCATGCTAATTTAGAGTAGAATTTCATACAATTAGTTTTTTTTTTTAAATAAAGGAAAACCAAACAAAAGAGAATTAATTAGAGTAACTAATTAGTTAGTAGAATCGTGGTTAGGCTATGCATAGTATTTTAGGTCTTTACTTATATTTAGAAAATCAATTACTTGATGTATTTGAATTTCCACTTTCTAGACTGTGATTTGATTAATTTTAGAATTTTAATATTTCTTTTAGAATTTTAGATGTTTGTTTTGGTATGATTACTTGACTTTGTTTACTTTTTTTAATTTTTTTTTTTTACTAGTTTAGGGTATCGCATATAAATGTATACTTTATTGTCATGTAACCTAGTTTTCCTCGTTGATGAATTAAATGAATTGAGCAAGTTTCTCCATGTTTGCACGTTGATGTGCAACTACGGTTGTGCAAACTAGTCCGATTTAATTTGGTTTATTCTCATTTTTACCACATTACATTGTCCCTTTCAATTTGGCCAATTTAATTTTGTTCAACACATGCTCGTAAACCATTACTTAATGGTGTTTTTGTTCTGCAGAACAGGAGTACCATTATAAAAATGAGAGTAGGCCCTGTACACGTTATAATTTTTGGAAATTATAAAAATTATCTAAAAAATGATTTATTTTATAAAACCGACTTGTTTATGGAAAAAATTGGCATCTATTCTTCATTGGTATAAAATAACTCATCATTGCATTTGTGAATGAAATATCGCATTCCAATTA
Source organism: Eucalyptus marginata (assembly GCA_014182565.1). Classification (NCBI taxonomy): domain Eukaryota; kingdom Viridiplantae; phylum Streptophyta; class Magnoliopsida; order Myrtales; family Myrtaceae; genus Eucalyptus; species Eucalyptus marginata. The sequence continues at coordinate 11,979,947 of CM024585.1, forward strand.
AGCATGTTATAATTATGCATGTTGATGGTGAAATTACATGAAACGCATGAATAAACACACATATACTTACGTCTTCTAAATCAATTTTATTATCTTGTTGGTTTTACAAATTAACTGATGGGCTCACGTGTAAAATTTTAAACACTTTGAAATATACCTGGAATACGAGCATGGTAAAAATCATTATCCTGTTTTTAAGTTATTAATTAAGAGAGGCCCGCTTGTCGAATCTAGAACTGCAGCTACGCTAATGTGTATTATATTTGAAAATGGTGAAATCGCTATTGCGTTGGAGAGTTACTGATGATTGATCCCATAGAGAAGTCGTCAATCATATTTTATATATTGAAAATATAATGGAGATTTACTCGCCCAGCGGAACAGTAGACTCAGTAGAAGTGATAGTCAACCTATTCAACCGGTATCAAGGCTACCCTTGGGACCCGACTGTTACTATTAATGACTGCATCCTCTCCCTCCTCTTTTTTTTTTTTTTTTTTCTTCTTCTTTCAAACATCAAACCAATCACATGCCGAGAATTATAATTTAACTATCAAATTCTCTTGAGCCGTAACTTTGCCTCATTGCACTAGACACCGTAATGCAAGACGCAATAATATTTAAGGCTGTAATTTGATTATTTCCATTATCATCTTCATAATATTTTGAAATATTTTACATGATTTTTTTATGTCTAATTGATTTTATTTATCTTCATAGAATTCTGTACTAGTTTACAATCTCGAGCGTATAAATATATATATATATATATTATGCCCAAGATCCGTCGGGCTTGACTCGCTTACGCTCACCAACCCACGGCCCGTAGAGTGTGCGATGCACTTCGGACCAAGCGTCAATACTTGGGGGGAAATTAGCACAGGACCCCACTACCATGACCCCCCACTTAAGATGTGTTAGCAACTGCGAGTTTCGACCTTGGGACCTCTGCGATGAAGTGCCCAAAGCCGAACCAACTCAACTGCCCACCGGTGGGTATAAATATATTTATTTTCACATATCGTAGTTTTCCTCTTTGAAAAATTAAATGAATCGAAATAATTTTTTCAACGTTTTGCATGCCAATGGATGTGCAACTTCCATTGTGCGAATCTAATCTAATTTCATTTCCACCGTGTCCCATCACCCCTTCAACTTGGTCGATTTTTTTTTTTTTTTATGTCAATGGATACTCACAAAAACATAATTTTTTTTTTTTGTCAAAAAGAAATTTCCATCAATTATCAAATGATGTGTAAAGGGAATCTCAAAAGTCACAATAACAAAATAAGCCCATAAAACTCCAAAACAAACAAAAAATCAGAAATCAAGGCGTTTCATCATAGCATGATTGGCAGAGATAATCACATACTCATCCTTTAAGGACAGATCTATAACTACATCTAAGCAAAATGATCAGCAGCCAATCATCGAATCACACAGCACTATAAATGATAAGCACACGTCATGATCTCCTTCTATAATTACGGGTTTACCTTTCGACGGCACACATCCCCAACACCATCACAAGTATGAAGACAATGTAAATTTGTTGAAGAAACTCAGATCTAGCACCTGTGAGAGCAAGTCTTGTAGTCAATGCGAAGTGTCAAAACTCTAAATGAAAACACATTGAATGAGTACAAATTTGACATTAAAATTGCTGTAAATACCATTGAAATTGGATGCGGAGTATTTATTCATTAAAAATTTCAAAATCTAGAATTAGATTAGAGAGAAAAACTTCTGGATATAAGATCGGGAGAGCAAAACTTTCAGATCTAAAACTAGAACGGGAGAGGAAGGAAAGAAACAAAAAGAAATGGAAGTTAAAGGAACTAGAAGGGAAGGGAGATATCTATGTCAAATCCTTCCCCACTAGTAGAGGAAGAGACGAAGAAGAAAAGTTCAGAGAGGTAGTGAGAGAAAGGGAGAAAAGAGGTGGGAGAGGAACCGGGCAATAGTTACTAAAACATAAGTAAAACGTTAGAAATTTTGGGTTTTGTTCCACATAAGGGCCACTTCCATTACCTAAGATTGAATCTGCCACTGGTGGGACGCATGCATCCTCCAGTTCACAAATATTCTCTCTTAAGATTGATTAGAGAAGCTCAGACTAGGAATAAAAGGTAGATAGAGAGAGATATGGAATACAAAAAAATAAGAATAAAATTAAACACGCTTAATCCTTAGCCTAAAATACGAAAAAGAAAAGAAAAAACAGACAAACGAGAGTAGAAACTCAAAGAAATCTGATCAAATCCGACAAGATCCTTCCGCGGGCCAGCTGGTTGATAACTACGAGTCGCCATTATAGATCCCTCGGAGCGCGGGCTAGAAGCAGGAGCACGGGGAGGATTTGCGCGGGGGGCGCTTGTCCTAGAGACCTTTGTGGAGCGGCTTGGCCGGACACGGGTGTCCCTATGGGGAGAAGAGCCGCCGGGTCACCAAAGGCTCCATTTTCGGGTATAGATTGCCGGCCGCTCTCGGCGGTTGAGATTGTGCATGGATATGCCAATGTGGGGTTCGAATGGGTAGGGTGCCGTTACCCTTGAAGGTTCTTCTCGTGGGGTTAAAGAAGCACGTTGCTTTCGTTCGTTGATGGATTCAGTGGCCATGTTACGTCTCAAGTACAGTTTTCTTCTTTTGCAAGAGAAAGAGCAACTGATAATTTCATAAATGTGGATCTGCAAGCGCGTCCCAAGTTCCACCAGCATTTATATAGTTCAGACAAGTAATTAACCATTTTTAAGTATTTATTTATCCGAGGTTTCGTGGAACTTGCTCAGGCCCGCGATGCCATTGTTTTCTTCTCTTCTTACGCATAATTTTATGTTCCAACTTCTCTTTGTAGCCACTAGGCACTATGTTATTACCAAATTAGATTACATGCGACTGTGGGGTCGTGAAAAGAGAGGCAGCGGGCCTTTCGGCCATACTCAAGCAACTCCCGTGCTTGATAATCATTTCACCTCTCTTCCGTCGCCTAATAAGGAATATTATCAAAAAGAAAAAAGAAAAACTTAAACCTATTAGATTCGAGTCAATTCAATTCTAAAACTTTCAATTAAGCCAATTTAACTTTAAACCTCTTGACAATTTTTTAATTGTGAATTGAGTAAGTCCGGCCAATTTTTGTTAGGAATTGATGACGTTAGCATTAATGTAAACAATTTTTCTAATTTTTTTTTTTTTTTGAAAATTTTATTATTTTTTATTCACTGTGGCAAGTGGTTAGAAGAGAAAGAAGAAGAAAAGAAAAATGACTTATTCCAAAAATTATTCCATAAATAAGAAATAACTTTTTCTACTCCTTATTTTTACTCCAAATCTATTCTCTGGCTACTTTTCTATTTCAGAAAATAAAAAAAAAATTAATTGATATTATTAAACAGATTTTTGTTCTTTTTTTTTTTTCGATGAACAAAAGGACAGAAATTTGGAAAATAAGAACATTGCCAAACGAAGCCTTATTAAGCAAACTATGTTTGTTCTTGAAATGAGGTACGTTGTTGAAGGCAAGCATGATAACCATTTTATTTATGATCAGATTAATTTTTCAATTCCTGGACAAGTTTAGAATAGAAATCTATTTGATAACGTAATTTTATTTTTTCTATTTCAAGAAAAAAAATTTAATCGAGAAATAGGTTTAAAATAGAAATGAGAAGTAACAATTTTTTCTTCTTTTTCTAACAAAAATGACAAATAAAAACTTTTCTCATCTCTTGCCCTTGCTACTAGTCAATTGCTCCTCTGTTGCCTCCTCCTGCTACTTGCCAAACATCTAGAAGGGAGAAATATTGTGTCATTATTAAACAAATTTCTATTCTAAGAACAGAAATTTTATATCGTTATCAAAAGCACATTTCTACTTAAAAACTCATATGGGGAATATAAAAAAAAAAAAATATTTTTGGCCAAAATTTGTGTAAAAAAAAAAAGTGAAATGGTTATCATTTGTACCCTAAATTGTTGAGTCTATGCGAATCCAAGGAAGCTTTGAGAGTGGACTGCAACCGGAATCTTCCGTGTGTAAAGAAAATTTCCTTCAATTTTTTTTTTCTGAAATAGAAACTATAATTACCTTTGTAATTATAGTCCTTTTGGCCATGAAATTAATATTTGTATCTAAAAGTAAGGAAAAAGGAAGAAATGAACTTAATAGATGACATTTTACTAGCATATTGACGTGTTGTGCACGAGAAAACACTTGTAAAATAGATTACTAGAAATAATTATTTTAGAAGTGTACTTAAAGTGATTTTCATAAGTGATCATAGGCCCCTCCGACTGAAAGGGAAAAAATTAAATTCGATTAAAGTGTACTTGATCATCACAACGTCTGCTCTTCTTGTTGCTCTTGACAGAATTAAGTGCGAGCATAAAGAGAAGAATTGACCCAACCAATACTGCAAAAGAACGCTGTGACAGCCTGAATTTTCAAATTTCGTTTTCGATTAAAGCCGTGGTGGCTCTTCCAGATAAGGACTCCGTTGATCCTTTCCCAAAGATGAGAGGTTCGAAACCTAGTGGAAGCGCTTGATGTCTTAAGTGTGACGTCGGAGTGGTGGGTCCTCTGCTAGCGTCACCCCGGGTTTACCTCGTCGGCTAACATTGTACGGGAGTTCCCGGGTCATCAAAAATAAAATAAAAAATAAATAAATCGGGCCTTTCGTCGATGCGTCGATAATGCTATTCTTGGAGCTGATCACTCACGAGATAATTAGTCTATCCGGGAAGCAATTAAGAACTCTAAATGCAATGGACTTGAGAATTCGACGGGACTCGATTGCTCGACCGTGTTGATTTGCAAGGGTCATTACAGCACCGTTAGAAATCGATCAAAGACTAGAGATAGGTCAATTTGACTCGAGATATGTGATTAGTGTGTGGGTGATTCCACCTAATTGGAAAATTCTCGTTGAACGGCACTAGACTGATTTTTCTGTCATTTCTGTACCCGGTATCCGTATTTGAAACCTCGAGATTTTCACGACCACTGAGGGTCGCCAACGTGTCGTAGATGCACTATATGACTCGAGATAAATCGATCACAGGTTAATTGCACCAAAAATTCCTAAAAACTACCCGGTAGACTAGGTCACGCTAAAATCGCATCGGATTGAAATTAATCGTGAATTTGAACCCGATTTCTGAAATTGAAAGTTCTGTCATGTCACGGTCTATTTCAGAAACGTCGACTCATCCTCTGAAGAATTTTCGGAGATTCCGAGATTTTTACGGAAAATCGTTTCGGATGTCACGGAAAATTAATGGAAATTCGTACAGGTCGAATTTAAGCGAGTTTGGACTTTCAAGCCGAGCCTTTGAGTGTTGGGGACTTATAAAAAATTGTTTGGGATTTTTCTCCATCGAAATTGGACCTCAATTTGGGAAATTGAGGATGAAATTGAAGCCTAAGGTTGAGGAAATTCGGAGCTTGATGGGGGGTGCAACTTTTGGGCATCAAAATGGATTATTTGTGGAATTACTTCTCTAGAAAGTAATATGGGGGACAAAGGGGATATGCATGTAGACTTTAGGGGCATGATAATCATCATTTAAATATTTTCTCCCTTGACTTTCTTCTCTTTCTTTCCCCCTCTCTCTATGCCGATCATTTCTTTTCCCGGCGTGCGTTCGTATCCTCCCCCTCAAGCCGTAGTCGACCATTCTTCTCTCTCTTATTCCTTCTTTTCTTTGGTTTAGCCCATCATCTCCATTTTTCTTTTCCCCGCTGCCTCCCCCTTCATTTTCAACACCCACAATTTTCCCCACTCATCAAACTGCCCACACTTCAGCCCATGAACTCCACCAATTTCTTCTCTTCATCCACGACGTCCAGTAGAAGACCGAAACAACCCACTCGGTCAACACTCAATTGAAGCTCATCTATTGACCCTTGCGCCTACCATCTTCACTTCTTCGTGCATCCAACAAATCAACCAAAGCAAGCAGCGTCCATTGAAGAAACCAGCACTCCTCCACTTTGGTTCCATAGTCTTCATGCCGGTCAACAAACAACACATACCAAAACCCATCTTTGACCGCTTGCCAGTCTGATTTCTCCACCAGCTTGCTTCCATTTTCGAGCAGCCCATCCCACCGGTTCAGCAGCCCATCTTCGGTCTTCATTCAGCCCAATTCTCCAACAGCAGCAGCCCAGCGAATTGTCACCAAGCCCATTTAGCCGCTTGCTTTTCGGCCAAGCAATTTGAAGCCCGTGATTTCATCCCAAGCCCAATCGAAGCCCACATTTCAACCACGAAGCAGTCCATCAATTTAGTTCTTGGGCCCGCGAAGCAAGCCTAGCTCGCAACCAAGCCCAAGCCTGAAATCATGCCCAAAGCATTTGTGGGCTTGTAAGGCTTTTGGGCCCAAGACAGTGTCCGTCAATGCCGTCGAAAATTCAAGTTTCGGCCGCCGTCATGATGAACCGGTTTCCGCAATAAACCGGTGAGTTTATGCACTAAACCCTTCTTAGTAGGCTAATGATGTCTAAGAGGTGTTTAGATTTAATTAATTAGGAATTAGGTGGTTAGTTAGATTAGTTTAGTGATTTAATTATGCAATTATGCATGTTAGGTGGTTAGATTAGATTAAGTGAGGCCTAGATAAATTGTGTTATTTATCTAGAAGGGTTCGAGAATTTTCCAGGTTCGTATTGGTATTGAATTTAGTGAATTTTGGCATAGGTTGGCATTTTAGTATTTAAATTAAATTATTTAATTAATTCTTGAAATTAATTAGTTATTAATTATTTTTCCGGAAATTAGACCGGGATAGCCGGTAACCGAATTTCGTGCTAATTGCAATGGAGTGGTTAATTTCTACAATTGAGTGTTAACTTATGCCAATTGAGTGTTGATTGGAGATTGAAATATTTAATTTCAGAATTTATGAAATTTTAATATTTATTCAGAAAATCAGTGTCGGATTTTAACATCGAAAATATTTTTATATACTATATAAAATAGTGGGATTTTAAATTGGAGGATATGAATTTTTCGGGTTCAACCTGACTGTGTACCCACACACGACTATTTTTATCGGGTGTTTTTAATAAGAAGAAAATAGGCTTGAATTACTATTTTAATGGAGATAATTGAGTGCAACGCACGGTATCCTGGGCCGAGATTCATTGGTCGTGTGTCGGTTAATGAGAAACCATCTCGGACTTTTAAGCCGAACATTACCCTATATGGGATATCCATTCTTTGGATCACGGGTCGTGATGAGATGCTGGATCTGCGCCCCTTCGGGAAAGCCGTATATTAAGATATAGACGTCGCTGTGCTCAATGGTGGTGAGACGATGCTTGGCTACGCCAGAAGACACCGAACTTATGAGTAGGTTGTACTCGGGTCGCAATAGATTCTAGACCTACGCCCCTTCGGGGAAACCATCTATTAAGACATAGACGTTGTCATGCTTAGTGGCGGTGAGACGATACCTATGTGCCGAGACTCGAATTTATGAGTAGGTGGTACCCTTCGGGGAAAATATTAACAATTGGAACGCATGGGTGATTGAGTTAGATGTCCTTGATTATGAGACAAAACTGTGTGACATGGTATGGGACATGTCATAACGGTTTGGCCTTATAATCGGGACGCTTGTGATTGATTGAATTGATAAGGCGTTTCAATTGTTGTGTGCATTATTTATATGCATTTGAGATATGAACTGTGCTGACATGCAGAAAGTAACTGAGGCGAGGTGAGTCCCTCGTTCTCATTGAGTGATTGTGTGGTTATGACACCCCTGGGCGTATTTTCCTCCAAATCGGGGTTTAGAGCGTGAACTCGCTGAGATTTATATCTTACCCTGTCGTGGGCTCAATTTTCAGGATCGTCGAGTGGAGGACCTGGAGCTAAGAGGAGATGATCTAAAGTGTAGGTCAGTTAGGATCGATTCTTTTTGGAGGGTTAGACTTTTGTAGTCTTTTGACCATAGTCTTTTGTACATGATTCAGTATATATACAAAGGTGTGTTTTGTTATGAAATTGTTGTCCTGCTTTTCTATTATGAGATTATTATTGTCAGGAGATTATGGTTTCGCTTCCGCATGCGCATTAAAAATGAAAGGGTCGGCGACTAGTCCTGAGAAGTCGCAAATTTTATCGATCAAAGAGGGATGGGCACACGCTCAGGGTACGAGGCGTGACAAACGCCCAAGCACTAGATCACGTTTCATTTTTACTCCTTCAAATAACCCACCAATCGAGTCACCCTATTAATATGAAAGGACAAAAATAAGCCCATCTATATTTGGGTTGCCCCATTAAGATGAACCAGTAGACAAATTATCAGAGCACCACAAGCTGACCTCAATGCAAAAGAGTACAATTATGGGAGAAAATATTGGGTGGTCCGAGACCTCCACGTCGCATGGTCCCGGACCACTCGGGGAGATGCCATGTGGAGGGGTGGGCCCACTTGGTGTCTTCTGCCCTTCTTCCCCCTCTCTCTCCTCTTCCTAGCCTGCCGAGCCCTCTCTTCTCCTAGCCTGCACGCTCTCTCTCCCGTCGGAGCATTTATTGCGGCTTGAGCTTTTGTTTTCTTTCTCAAATGAAGGAAAGAGAAGCCCTGTTCGTTCCCTCTGTCCTCTCCATTTCTTTCCTCTCGAAAATTTGAATCTGAAAATTTCTCTCTCCCCGCGCTCGTTGCTGCTCCGCCTGTGCATAAAGCAGCCGTTCCCCGCCGTCACCGACGAACCACATTACGGCCGCCCCTACTCCGGTGCTCGCTCGCTTCACTCCGTCGTTCGTTCCGGGCGTTCCCGGGATCGCAAATGCAGCACGTGGAGGAGAAGTAGGCCTCTTTGAGCTCCCCTCAACGTTGGCGGCGTCGCCCGCCGAACGAGACCCCCACACACCGGAAGGCTTGGAGGCGAGGTTGCTGGAGAAGAAAGGTTGAGCCCCTCCGCCTCCACTGGTTGCTTCCATCGCCCCCCACGCTGACGCCGACGCCGACGCCGACGCGGACGCCGACGCCGACACCGACGCTCCTTCGCCTCCCTCTCGCGACGTCCGCTCTGCTCTCTCTCTCCCCCCTCCGTGAAGTCGTGCCTCTCTTCCAGCGAAACGCGATGCCGATGGCCCTCCACCTCCGCCTCTGCCGGTTGCCTCCGTCGGCGTCGGAGTCTGTCGCCCCCGACTCCGATGCACACACCTCGGCCTCCGCCTACACGCCCGACCCCGACGCCGACGCTGACGCCAACACCCTTTCGCCTCCCTCTCGCGACCTCCGCTCCGCTCTCTCCCTCTTTCCTCTGTGGAGCGCCCATACTGGCCAACCCCGCGAGCAACCTCTCTCCAAGTCTCCGTCTCCTTCGCGGCCAGGTAGACGTCGTCCATCTCTCTCTCTCTCTCTTTCTGGTGTCACGGATTCTTCTTTCTTATTTCTGTTCCATGTTGATGAGCAAGTGTACTCTAGCTTGATGATGCATCATGGGTAGGTTCGTTTCATGAGATTGAGATTAAGCTACACTGGTGCGGAGGTTGTTCGTAATGGGATGTGCGTCTCTTGTGCCGAATAGAGTGTTGGGTCGTGCCTTGGAAGCTCAAAAGATGAACTTTAGTTGTTTCCTTGCTCTGATTATGATATTAGTCTGTGATATCACAAGTTCATTCGATGTTGTGATTGAAGTTTCGGTGTTGGGTTATGTTAATATTTGGAAGGTTCATGCTCCGTGTTAGTTTTTGTTCACACACTGGATTCTCTCTGTGGTGGGTTTGCAGCTTTGGTTTGACCAATCGGCTGGGGCGTGCTCGAGGGGCTTTGATCAACTTGATTCTTGCTCTGCTGGCCTTCCTCTTAGAAAAAAGGCGGCTCGTAATTAGTTGTTTCTTGGCTTTGTAATGGACCAAGAGTCCCGAGTGGATGAGGACTTGCCCCTCTTCATCAAGTGCTCCAAACAACCTAAAGCGCCACCATCATCATCGATAACTACTTCCTCCTCCTCCAGTCTCGTAGCCGAGAGACGTCAATAAAGCAAGTGGAGAAAGTGAAGGAGGATACTAGCCTTACTAGCACTAATGTCTGGGTAACAAGATTGGAAGCTTTCAATCAGAGCAAGAGCGAAATCACATGGAGTTTCAGATTTGAGGATGACATCTACTTCAACCGTTCCTGCATTAAATCTATTTGACATTGCATTCGGATTTGCATTTTTGTGCCTATGTACTTCATCGTAAGTTTTTATCTTCTGATATTCAATGGTAGGATGGGAGAAGGCTGAAAATGAAGTCTTGGTTCTAAAAGAACAACTGGAGGCTGCAACACAAAGGAACTCGACACTAGAAGATCGAATCAGTCATCTTGATGGAGCACTTAAGGAATGTGTGAGGCAGCTCAGACAGGTGAGGGAAGAGCAAGAGCAGAAGATCCAAGAAGCTGTGGTCAAGAAAACTCGTGAGTGGGAATCAACAAAAGCCGAGCTTGAGACTAAGCTTTCCAATGTCCATGCCCAGCTTCAAGCAGCCAAGAGTGAAGCTTCTTCAGTTATATGTTCTGATCTCGGCCCTAAGCTTGATGCTGCTGAAAAAGAGAATGTGGCCCTCAAAGCCAAAGTCCTTTCTATGTCGAAGGAGCTAGAACTTAGGATTATTGAGCGTGATTTGAGCACCCAAGCAGCAGAAACAGCCAGCAAACGGCATTTAGAGAGCATAAAAAAGGTAGCTAGGCTGGAAGCCGAATGCCGCAGACTCGGAGCCAAGACTCGGAGCCATGTCTCGGAAAGCAAGCGCGACAAACGATCTTAAGTCTTTCTCTGCATCATCGGTTTGTGTAGAGTCCTTTGCTGATAGCCAATCAAATGTAGGGGATAGGTTGCTAGCAGTTGAGAATGACGTGCAGAAAGCGAGTTGCTTGGAGCCAAGTGATTGTGAGCCGTGCCACTCTAAGTCATGGGCATCTGCTCTAATAACTGAACTCAACCATTTTAAGAAAGAGAAATCCTTTGGAAAGAATCTCATGGTCTCTTTAGGAGAACTTGTATAATTTAATTTAATGGATGATTTTCTGGAGATGGAAAGGCTTGCAGCTTTACCAGACGCAGAAAGTGGAAGCTGCAGCCATGGAGTGGGGCCTGCTCTGGATCAAAACAGATCTGATGAAGTCACTCTCAAATCTGAGCTTGAAGCCATGATCAACAGAACGGCAGAGCTGGAGGAGGAATTAGAGAAGAAGGAAGAAGAAAAGGAGAAGCTAGAGATGGCTCTAAGTCAATGGCAAAAGCAACTTGAAACATCATGGAGTCAGCTCAATGAGGTTGAGATGAGATTGACATAACTCAACAACATGTTGTTTGCAGCACAAAAATCGAAGCAAGCTGCAGAGGAGGAAGCAAGGATTACCCATGAGAGGATGGAAGTAACAGAGTCAAGACTGATGGATGTTGAAGAGGAGATGAAAAACTTGCTCCTTAATGACAAATTACTACAAGAAGAGGTTGAAAGAGAGCGTGCTTTGTCTGCTGAAAATGAGGCAAAATGTCAGGAGCTGGAGGATGAAAATCTAAATATGAAAAGGGATGCCGAACTGCAACATGAGATCGAGCTTCAGCGTGTGGCTGTCTCTAATGAACAGCTAAAAGTAAAGCAGGTTAGTTCTCTATGGCTTGTGGATGTTAGTCTATATCTAATCGAAAGCATGATAACATGAGTAAATTATTGAGATGGTATTGCTCCTTTTACATAATTTATCAAGTTTGCCGACAAACCCGCTACTACATTTTGAGTGGCAATGTTACAGTTGCATGTAGAGTGAGTTCCATTTGCATGAGAAAACAAAGATGCCTCTCTTGGTACATTCACATGCTGTGTCTGGACATCTGATTTGGGTGCTTTTTTATGAGATATGACTTCAATCTCCCAGGTGAATAGTTATTTATTTATAGCCATCTCAAGGAAGATGAAATGATTATTTTCCAGTAACGCAGTATGGTTTTGATCTTCATATTGACATATAGCTATGTTAGAAACAGGAGGGCCGCATCAGCATCTTGTACTTTATTAGTACAAACTGTATGACTGGGGCACAATCTAAACAAATCTCAAATTTCACTATAGCATTGAAGACATTTAGAGGTTAATATAGAATTTCAAAGCACTTGACCTTTGATGTAATGTAATTTTCGAGCTTAAAAGCACTTACAGTGCTGCAATAGGGTGCTTCTAAACTAACTTAACCAAAAAATTCTCATGCTAGGCGATTTTATTTTATTTTTCTGTGGGTTGTGGTGCTTTGAGCAACATTGCGCTTGCTGACACCATCGACTATCTGATAGGATCAGCTTACCAATGTTTTATTCATGCTAAATGGGCGATCATGATTAGTCTGAATTTAGTTTCCTTCTTAGTCTGAATTTAGTTTCCTTCTTAAGTTCTCATTTAGTTTTGTTATGTAAAACAGGAGCAAGAGCTAGCAGTCGCTGCTAGCCAGTTTGCAGAGTGCCGGAAGACTATTTCATCTCTCGCTCAGCAATTAAAATCTCTAGCTGCAGTAGACAACTTCTTCGCCGATTCCGATCCAATGTGCAATCACATGGATGAAGGATTACTAAGCCCTGAAAACGAGGTGCACCATTTAAACCGCCCACCAGTCCTCATTTTTGCTAAACAAAGATGAAATAATCATGGTTTAAGAATTTGATTATTCAACTAGCTGAGGCAGGAAGATGAAATGAGTGAGGTGAGATAGGAAGAGTGTCTACTTTGATTTTTTGCCTTGTGAATAAACAACCACCATTGTAAATGCATTCATGACATCTCTGAAACCGACACTCGTGAATCTCAAGTATAGTGGTACATAGTCAGATTTTTGAATGATATAAGGTTTCAATTCCTTTATAGCATGTGGATGTCCAGATTGCTTAAAGCTGCCAATTGTCTTGTTTGGTTTAGTGAGTTGTAGCTGTCAATTTCCTTTTATCTTCACCAGTCGTATGATATGCCATCCAACACAACCCAACTATTGGCTTGCTCGATCGTATTGTTCGGGGAAACTTGAGCATCGATACATCAACCCCTAATGCCTGACTCGTGGCAGCAATTTCATTCAGTTGCGCAAAACCAAAGGCTACCTCTTTTTTGTGTTGTCGATGAATGTTCTCCATGAAAATCATCGCACGGCGTACGCATCTTTCATAACCAAAGTACCATTCTTAATCATACTGCTACAAGTTTGAACCAATACAAGTAATAGAAATCTTAGTCCTCGCTTCATATCAAATTGCTCCAGCCGATTCTAGTACCAGGTTGAAGCAGGAAGTTTACGTAGATTCGCTAGCCCACTCATTCCTCTCTACCCTCTTCATATGATTCGTTTCTGTGTTTCTATGTAGCCGACAAAATATCAACAAATTATAGTCCATCCAAAAACAAGACAGTACATGCATAGAGTATCGTGAATATATAACATGATGTTTCACATGATTCTGAAGTCTTGAAAACTATAACAGTGATAATTCATCTTCAATAGGAACTTCTAATTACATGTTATCTAGAAGTGGACTATTAGGCTATAGTCCACTTCCGATCCAATGTGCAATCACATGGAAATAAATTCGAACGTATTCAAGTACTCAAAATTAATTCATCAAATTTTGCACGCACCTAGTTTACAACCTCATTGTGTTTTTGAGCAAAAAAAAATTAGCGTCTGAACCCGACACCCCATTTTTTTTTCTATTTCTTGCCCAACAACCATTTTCCAACTTTTTTTTTTTTTTTCTTGAAAATAAAAAGCTTTTGAAAAAATAAATTCGTATGTGCTCGAAATCCGTACGGGGCTCCCATACTCAAAATTAATCCATGAAACTTTGCACGCACCTAGTTTACAACCTCATTGTGTTTTTGAGCAAAAAAAAATTGACGTTCGAACGCGACACCCCATTTTTTTTTTCTATCTCTTGCCCAACAACCATTTTCCAACTTTTTTTCTTTAAAGCTTTCCGAAATAAATTCGTACGAGGCTCCCATATTCAAAATTAATCCATCAAACTTTGCACCCACCTAGTTTACAACCTCATTGTGTTTTTGAGAAAAAGAAAATTGGCGTCCGAACCCGACACCCCATTTTTTTTTCTATTTCTTGCCCAACAACCCTTTTCCAACTTTTTTTTTCTTTAAAACTTTCCGAAATAAATTCATACGTCCTCTCGTACTCAAAATTAATCCATGAAACTTTGCACGCACCTAGTTTACAACCTCATTGTGTTTTTGAGCAAAAAAAAAATTGGCGTCCAAACTCGACACCCCATTTTTTTTCTATTTCTTGCCCAACAACCCTTTTCCAACTTTTTTTTTTTTTTTTTAAGTTTTCGAAAAATAAATTCGTATGTCTACCGTACTCAAAATTAATCAATCAAACTTTGCACGCACCTAGTTTACAACCTCATTGTGTTGTTGAGCAAAAAAATTGGCGTCCCAACCCACCCCATTTTTTTTTCTATTTCTTGCCAAACAACCATTTTCCAACGATTTTTTTTTTTTTTTCTTTAAAGCTTTTGGAAATAAATTCATACGTCTTCCGTACTCAAAATTAATCTATCAAACTTTGCACGCACCTAGTTTTGCGTCCAAACCTGACGTCCCATTTTTTTTTTCTATTTCTTGCCTAACAACCCTTTTCCATTTTTTTTTCTTTAAAGCTTTTGGAAATAAATTCGTACGTGCTCCCGTACTCAAAATTAATCATCAAACTTTAATCTATCAACCTTTGCGAAAAAAAAAATTGGCCTCCAAACCTGACACCCCATTTTTTTTTTTTTTCCAACTTTTTTTTTTTCTTTAAAGCTTTCGGAAAGTAATTCGTACATGCTCCCATACTCAAAATTAATCCATCAAATTTTGCACGCACCTAGTTTAAAACCACAAAGAAATTAATTGAAACAACTCATGTTATAAATAAAAAACCAAAAATACCCTTCATAATCCATGAACCCCTTAATGCCATGAACTCCTTAATGCATTGACCTAAAAGAGAAATTATTGCATGCTCTATAAACTATATAGACGAACATTACAAGATCAATTATCCTGATGAACTTGGTCTACATGATTTATATGTCATGCAATGTTTCTTCCTCAGATTTGAGAATGTGTTAATTTCCATTGCCATTACCAACCAGAACCTCTTAAACAGAAACGACCATCTTGATATCCTTTGCTTTTCGGGTGAAAGTTACCAAGAAAACATAAGAAGAAAAACTGAAGCTCTATAAACATAGTGCTGCAGTGTTTCTGGACACGGACATAAACAGCAAATGAAGTTTTATTTGCAAAAAAAGGTACCTACATCATATACCGGTGATCTCTACAGATATCAGAACCAGTAGCTACAAGCATTTAATTAAGAAATTCTACATACAGAGAAAAATTGAAGGAACTATTAGCCAAAAGGAACTCAAATGCTCAGAACCTCAGTCCCTAGAGAAGGCCATTTACAGGTGACGTGCTAAAAACTGGCTTGTCTTTGCTAGCTTCATACATTGTGGCGCCATTGCTACTGCTCTTCCTCCGGGGCTTCGCCTCTCCAAGCATGGTTATGACATCCCTCATGCAGGGCCCATCTCTCGGTAGCTTTGCAGTACAGAGGAGCGCTATTCTGAGCACCAAAAGCATCTCCTCCTGCACATGCTCGCAGGTTCCTACATTGGGGTCTAGAGCTTCTTCCAGAGCTCTGTTGTCCCTGATTTTCCTCCGTATCCACTCAACAATGTCGACGGATTCTCCGAACTCGAGGTCTAGAGGCCTTTTGCCTGCAATGAGCTCCAACAGTATGACACCGAAGCTGTATATGTCTATCTTTTCGTCAACCTTCATGGTGTATCCCTACTCTGTCGGCGAACATCAAAAAATTGCAGCATTGTTAGCTAAGGAAAGGTGATGAGCATATGTGATACTTTCATCACTTTTTGGCATTGACCAGTAGCTATTTTGCAAGGGTAATACCGTTATTAACTGGGACACTGGAAAGATCTGATAGTTGATCAATTCGATGGAAGATTATGAGAGTAATAATCAACTTACCAGGCGCAATGTATCCATAGGACCCTGCCACTACCGATACTGTTTCGTTCTTCCAGAGCATCATTGGTGGTCCTTCAAGCAGTCTTTGGCTTGGGCTTAATGCGCTTCACACGTGAGTACAGAAAGACTCCAGCAAGGGCCACTCCCGTACCTAATAACATCACCACAATGAGAAAGATAACAAAACCATAACCATGAGAGCAAAATAATCTAAATAGCAATGACAATAGTAGTACTATGGAACCAAGCTAAACCAGTTGATTAACCAATAAACAGATACCAGATCTCATTTTCCCTAGAAGCAAATGCCATTATGTGCTTTCTCACTAAGGTTTGGGGAGGGAAGGGGAAGAAACAAAAGCCAAGAAAATAACAAACTTGGAAAAAGGCTGTTCAGATGGTAGCATAAATCACCTAGGGAATTTATCGGTGAAACTGGAGTTCGGAAGAAGAGAACTGAGCTGACAATGACCACAACACGCTTCACGCAGTTTCCTACGGAGTGGGTCACTGGCGATAGCCACTGTAGTATCATGTAAGAGACCTGCACAAATTCAACAATTAAGGTTGGTATTTCCCCATTAAAAAGTGCTATTGAAGACCTGCATGACTGAAAAACAATCAATTCCTTCTCCTGCATGTACTTCATTGTTCTTGTGGGCACGAACACTATGCACATTAGTGCAGATATTGTGGCATATCGTGATTAATCCGAAGCAGACAGTTATCCAATTCTATAGACATGTAAACAGACAACATTATAGAGTTTGCTGATCCAATAAGAAGATCAACAATATCAAGGGATAATTGATCCGATGCGAGATGAGTTAAAAATCACTATTGCCCCACAGTGATTTTCAACTGATGTCACAATGATTGAGACACAGCTGTTTCGTTTCTCAAAAGTTCCAAAAAATTTTCACTAGTGATGTCACAAATTGATCCTTTCGATTTTCTGCCATCCCGTAAATTTGCTTATCTAAACTCGATGTCCTATAGAGAAGACTCAAGGGGTTCTGAGTGCTTAAAGTAATAGGTCACAGCTATAGATTTGAAAATGAATGCCAAAAGCAATTATAAATGAGGCACACAACATAGCTAAAGATTTAGGTCGTCAAAGAAATGTGTGGCCCCTGACCCAAAAATAATGAAAATATTGCATTGGGCAAAAAGCCTCACCTGCTGGTATGCATGGAAGCACAATGCTGCAAGGAAGGACCTGGTTAATACCTGCTGGACATTTAATCCCTGTTGCGCCTGTTGTTAAGATGAGAAAAAAGGCATATCAGAAAAACTTCCATATACAGAACCCTTTTGAGCAATTATTAAAGTTTGAAAGAACACTCACTGCGGCTTGTGGGGATGCAGGAGTGAACTTGAGACCTTCCGTGAAAAAAAAAGTCACAGGGAATAATAAAACAAATGACATCATGGTTATAATCGAAAAGAGAGTTATATTGTCCAAGGATTCCTGTACATAAGCAAATTCAACTGCCAAAATAAGAGAACAATCGCATAATGTAGCTTCAAATACTTAACAGTCTGAAGATGAAGACAATACGATTCATGATACCTCCTTATTGACCGTGACTTTCTTGCTGAGCACATTACGAGATTGATTACTCAGATTCGAGGCCATTGCGCTCCAAAACCCAGCCCTTAGAAACCATAAAAGCCAAAGTCATGTGCACCGAACAAAAATAAAAGACCTAAACTATGACTCTTCGACCGATGAGCTACCTAGAATACATATCTGAAATCAAACATAAAGTTAGGCTATATCCATTTTTCTACTCCTATATCTTAAAATATTGTATTGAAGTCCTAATGACGCTGACGACTGAAGCAAGATTACGCTCAACATATGGGTGCCTTGATTTGACCAACCGCAGCAACTTGCCAGTGGTCACAGGCATCTGCTTGGCTTTTCCCACAAAACAACAATTATCAATGAATCAGTATAAGCACAAGATTTAATGGTCAGATAAATCAATGTATAACTTTGCACATTCACAGTACCAACTTCAAGAAGAGTTTTATTTGGCAGTATATAACCAGTACTTTCATCCTGAGCACGAGCAATGACATATCGCCATTCATAGAGCCCCTATAAGATGCTTAGGTTAGTTATTGAGGGATAAAACACAAAACCATGACTTTGCAATGTGAACCTAAGATCTATTTCTGCAGAAGTTACAACCAGAATACATTTGTCACAAAGACTCTTAAGTAATATTATTAATTAATAGAAAATTTGGCTGTTAGTGATGCAAAATGCTGTGAAATTAAATAACTGATATGGAATACTATTGATTTAGTAAGCGCTTCATCCTCTTCCTCCAATTTCCTTTCGTGTCACGGCAACAATTGAAAATGTTGCCGCGAGAAAAAAAAAAAAACCATATACACACAGCAATTGCAAATCAAAGTATGTTCTACTCCAGAGAGAACAAAATACTGATGAAGAAAACGTCATAAAGAAAGTTTCCTCTTGATGCTGCATGTAAAAACTGAGAAAAGAAGGACAAGTTGGGCATCGCTGATTCAGTTCACCCTAAAAATAGATACATATTCACATGACAGGATATGTGCTGATTGCTGAGTAGTTATGATGAATTCGCTTGTAACTGCGGAAAAGCTTTCCTTGAGTCCTACAAGCGAAATGTAATCCTGTATTCTGATTGGTCTGCCTATTAAATACGCTATATCTATATTACAAGACCACACCCCAAATTGAAATTATTACTGATGATGTACCAATAAAACCTCCCTATTTTCACGCTCTCTGGTACACCAATCAACATCTCTTCCCTCGTATTCCTTCTATCCTTCAAATTCTCTCGCATACCAAACGAGTTAATACGTACCCTCCACGAAAAGTCACTCCTTTACAACAAATCTCAAACACTCTCCTTCATTCTTCAGATAGATCCCAGGACTACCCCAAAAAGTAAAACAAAGAAGATCAGAGCCCAGAAATCATCTCCATTTCCACTACCCACTAGAACGACCAAAACAGAGGCAGCCGGAAAAATCGCTTCTTCACAACATATCTCAAACTTCAAAACAACAAGCTCTCCTTCATCCGACAGATAGATCCCAGGAATACCCCTATACAGCAAAACAAAAGAAGAGCAGAGCCCAGAAATCCTCTCCATTTCCACTACCCGCTAGACCGACCAAAACAGAGGCGGCCGGGAAAAGCCCCACGAATCAAATCGACACGAGAGGGACCAACTCACCAGTTCCGACCAAGGACCTCGTCGGCCCTGTACGAAGTGAAGCGGGGATTGTCGTCGCAGATCTAGGGCTTCTTCCCTCCCGACTACGGCCCCTCTCTACTCGACGTTCTCTTTGTTCCCGAATCGCGCTCTCTCCTGACGCTGGGCTTTCTCCGACGAGGGCCGCGCTCTCTCCACTATGGTCAAAGTCGGGAGGGAGAGTCGCCGTCGTCGGAGAGCGAAGAGGCCGTCGTCAGGAGGGAGCGTCGCCGTCGTCGAAGAGAGCACGGCCGTCGTCGGGAGGGAGCGTCGCCGTCGTCGAAGAGAGGGCGGCCGTCGTCGGAGAGCGAAGAGGCCGGCGAGTAGAGAGACAGGTCGTCGTCGGCGGGACCGTCGCCGTCGTCAGAGAGAGCGCGGCCGTCGTTGTCGGAGAGCGAGCGCTATTTGGGAGAGTCGTCGGGTCAGGAAAGAGGGGATAGAGTGAGAAGGGGAGGAGAGAGAGCAGAAGGAGCAAAGAGGAGAGAGAATGCCCGCGCGTTGGTTTGAATTGGAACGACGTGGGGGAGAAGAGGAGGAGAGTAGACGTGCGCAGGCTAGGAAGAAGGCTAGGGAGAGGAGAGAGGGGTGAAAAATTGCAGAACACGGCAAGGGGCCCACACTCCACGTGGCGCCGCGTGAGTGATCCGGGACCACGACCACTCAATATTTTCCCACAATTATGGGAGCACAAAGATAAGTATAATTATTAGCACGTCTGCTCTGCAAAGAATCTTTTGACTAGCGCATCTACTTTGCGAAGTGAGTTCATCTTTTGATCTGCGCATCTGCTTTGCGTGCGCATCTGCTTTGCAAAGTGAGTTCATGTTTTTTACTATGTGCTTTGCGTGCGCATCTGAGTTCCAACTGTTCTTGTCCAATTCTTCCAGGCTCGGCCGGAGCAAATACGAGGTTGTCCCGAATTGTCTTGCCAACATGGTCCCGCGCGCTGTTCCATTTCTTGCTCGGGGTCCGGAGCGTGACAAACGCCCAAACACTAATTCACGTTTCATTTTTTACTCCTTCAAATAACTCACCAACCGAGTCAACCTATTAAAGCCCATCTATATTTGGGTTGTTCCAAAGATGAATCAATAGACAAATTATCAGAGCACCACAAGTTGACCTCAATGCAAAAGAGTACAATTATGGGAGCACAAAGATAAGTATAATTATTAGCGCCTCTGCTCTGCAAAGAATCTTTTTTACTAGCGCGTGTGCTTTGCGAAGTGAGTTCATCTTTTTGATTGGCGCATCTGCTTTGCGTGCGCATCTGCTTTGCAAAGTGAGTTCATGTTTTTTCCTATCTGCTTTGCGTAAGCATCTGAGTTCCGCTGTTCTTGTTCGATTCTTCCAGGGCTCAGCCGGAGCAAATATGAGGTTGTCCCGAATTGTCTTGCCAACGTGGTACAGGACTAAATAAATCACCGATCGCCTTCAAAATTCACTTATATTTTAAGCAAATGCAACGAGACATCCTTTCCCAAATTGACGTTTGAACGATTTCATCCGCACCCATAAGACCAAAACCTCAATTTCATGGCAAAGCCAGCAACTTTAGGGTGCTGCTAGGCTAACAATCAATAATGGCGAACTTTTCCAGCCATGTTTCCCAAATTCAGGGAAAGGGGCAACCGAAAGGTCAAGTTTGGTCTTTTTGTCTCATTTCAGCCATTTTTTTTCCGCTTATAAATTTAGTTTAGGTTATGTGCAATCATTTTACAACACTCACTTCAAAACGGAGAAAAAAAAAAAGAAAAAAAGAGAGAGAGAGAGAGAGACTCGGACACTTTAGCAACGTCAAAATAGGACATACACCCATTTTTTTTTGGGAAAATTTCAAATAAGGACCTAAAAGTGGATCTATTTTCTCAAATAAAGACCCAAAGTAAATTTTGTATCAAATAAGGACCCAAAGTAGACCCATTATTTCAAATAAGAACTCAAAGTGAATTATGTGTCAAATAAGAACCCAAAGTGATCAAGTTAATTTCTATTGAGGACCTTAGCTCACCGGCAGACATTTTTCGGTGATTAAAATAGGGGCAATTTATCAGAATTTTGTGATTGGAAAAAAAGGGAAAATTCTAAATTAATTAAGTTTAGGTTATTCATTTAGATATTTACATTTTCTTCTTTCTTCTCCTCCGTTGCTCCTCAACCAAATTGTGCTAGGTCATTGTTGTGACTCGATTATCGTCGCTCCTCGCCTTGCTCGATGGGCGGAGAATTTCACAAACAAAGAAAGAAGCATCTGGTTTGGGTCTCCACAAACAAAGAAAGAAGCATTTGAGAGGCACAGAGAATTTGGGTCTTCGACTTTGCGGAGGATGGGTACAAGGAATGAGGAGAACTTCGGTCTTTGACTTTGCAGAGGATGGGTAAAAGGAATGGGGAGACCGTTAAAAACGTTTTTTTTTTTTTTTTTCCTAGATTTTTTTTTTGGACAAAATTGCCCAAACTCCGGTCGTCCAAAATGTTGCATGCTTGATAACTAGCGAATATTTGGCTGACCAGCAATCTTAGGTCCTTATTTGGAATTAATTCAACCACTTTGGTCCTTATTTGAGATAATGGGTCCACTTTTGTGCCTTTATCGACACAAAATTCATTTCGGATCCCTATTTGAGAAAATTAATCCACTTCGGATCCTTATTTGAAATTTTCCCTTTTTTTTTTTACTCTTAAATTTGGGGTTGCGCTATAAATGAGTTGTTAGGCATTTTAAAATCCAGCTAGAGTAGGCCATGACCCACTTAAAAATTAAGGATCAAAGCACGTCCCGGCCGTCTCTCTCTTCTCCTCTTGGTCTTGGCCGAGTGCATGACACGTCGGAGCTGTGAAGCGACTGTGACATGTAGTGGAAGAAGGGGCCTTCCCACAAGCGACGTTTCTCAAATTTCCCAAGCGCTAACTAGACTAGTGATCGTAGCCAAGAATATCTCCTCTGCAAGGTAACACCACCTTCCATGTTTTGCTTGAGATTGGGCAACCTTTGGTGAGGGTCACACGACCCTAGCAAGGGCCATCGGAGGTCGCTCAACCTTGGGCGACCGTTGCCCAGGTCTTGCAGCCTCAGGCAGCCCTCGTGACCCTTGTGAGACCCAAACGGGGGTCACACGTAGCCTGGGTCAAGCAACCCCCATTTGGTTGAGCGACCTCATGCAGCCTCAACGTGTTGAGCAGCCTCAACTCCGGGGGTCACACGTAGCCTCATACGTTGTGCTTGACCTCCGGGGGTTGCTTGACCCAGCTAATTCAATGTCGCATAACCTTGTGCTAATTCAATTCTAAACCTTTTGACCTAGCACAAATTCAATCATTCCTGCTAATTTTGGTTGTATATTGCTGAGGTGTAGATGTCGGTCGGACAACATGGCATGGCTAATCTTTTAACGTGTTTAATTGATGGGTCCACTTGAAAAATTTTAAACACTTTGTAATCAACTGTGGAATATGAGTGAAAAAATCATTATCTTGTTGTTAAGTTACTAAACAACTGAGGAGGCCTTTTATTGTCCAATCTAAAAGCCCTTAACAATCTATTATTGTGTAACTTGATCAAGGTAAAATCATTGTTTGAATTACTAATGGTTGATCGGACAAAAATGTGAGTAGTAATATTTTACACATGTAAAACATATTTTGGAGCATACCTGGCGCAGCCGAGCGGTAAGACTCCTTTTTCGTTGACGCAATATGATAATGACATGAAAAGTCTTTCTTTAAGGAACTTGTGTGCCCACTGGGGCTAGGCACGATGTTCCAACCTTCCAAAATAGTAATGTCTATTGACGCAGATTACATCACAATGCTTTGCATCAGCATAACATTCCAGTCGGCAAAATGTTCAGGGGATGCGGCTCCTGAAAGCTTGACTCGCCGGAATCAACCCCCAAAACCAGAATGAGCGGAGAGGGTGAGTACAGCTGGTCTTCTCGCATGGAGGACAGCTGGTCTTCTCGCATGGAGGACCGGTTTCAGCAGGAGCCAACTCTTCTGAGGCCCTCGGCCGGCACCGAGTCTTGCTACATCTTCAGAACACCCCAGAGCCAGGTGGAGAGCAACCCCAACGCTTACAAGCCCCATATTGTGTCCATTGGCCCGTACCACCACGGGAATCAGCAGTTGAAGATGATCGAGCAGCACAAAACTCGAGTGTTCTCCACACTGCTCTATCGGACCAGAGGAAGCGCGGACCTGAATGATTACTTCAGGGCTGTCTTCTTGCTGGAGGATGACATACGGGATAGCTACTCAGAGGCCCTCAATTGTGAAACCTCGGATTTGATTGAGATGATGGTTCTCGATGCTTGTTTCATCATCGAGTTATTCCGCTTCAACTCCATGAATATTCCAGAGTATAATGACGACCCCTTGTTCTTAACGCCATGGATTATAGCGGCCCTCATGATTGACCTCGTCATGATTGAAAACCAGATCCCATTCTTCGTTCTTGAAGAGGTCTATCAATTATCCAGGTCTCCTCGTGATGGAGATCGCTCCATCCAGGAGATTGCCTTTTTGTTCTTCAACCGCGCGGTCCAATTGCCAGAGGAACATCTCCGGAGGCACTTCAAATCCTACGATATCAAGCACTTGCTCGACTTGTTCCGACTGTGCTTGGTCGGCCAATCTATTCCCGAAAAATCCCCACCGGTTGATGAAGAGTTGCTGCAACTGATGCCCTCCGTGAATCATCTGCTTCTCGTGGGGATAAAGTTTGAACCAGGGAAGAGCGAGAACCTAATAGGCGTCATGTTTGATCACGGAGTGTTCCGGATCCCTCCTTTGACTCTCGACCTTCTCACCACTTGCTTCTTCCTCAACTGCGTGGCTTATGAGCAGAGCTACCATTACTGCTCCAAGCACATCAGCAGTTACGTGGTCCCTCATGAGTGGTCTCATGGGCAACGCAGCGGATGCAGCGATCCTGTCTCAGCGCTGCATACTCACGAACCTTCTAGGGCCCGAACAGGAGGTCGCGCGGTTCTTCTGTGATCTCGCCAAGGACGTCCAGTTCGATTTCAAGGCGAGCCACTTGGCCGACGTATTCGGGAAAGTCACCCAATACCGTCGGAACAAGTGGCGCATGTGGTGGGCGGGAATCAAGCGCGAGTACTTCGGCAGCCCCTGGTCTTTCATTTCGGCTGCCGCTGCTTCCATTCTCATAGTTCTTACAGTTATCCAGGCCTTCTTCACCATTTACGCTTATTATCATCCCAAGAAGTGACCAGGCTCTGCGACACAGCTTCAGAGAGATATATGATGTTGATGTACCATCCATGTAGTTTGGAGAAATAAGACCAGTAAAATTTGTGCTTCATATCCGGGTTTTGCTTTGGCTGCTGTACTCCTAATTCATTTTAGATTGCTTAAACTTAATTACATCTTCATCACTGCAAATAGATTAGCAAATTTGATGAAGAGCACTGCACTAACTAGAGAATTTAATATCAGTGCAACCGATCCAAGTTGACAGACAGAGATTTCTCAGACGCATGATCATTGTCGGCCCAAAGAAGAAATAATCGCTAGTGGACCATAGAAACAGCGAAGTATTAGGGATCGAATTGGGAAGATGGACTCAAACTAGCTGAAAGGTGTTTTTTTTTTTCAAAGCTGAGAACGATCTATAAATGAGAATGAATTTCCTTAGTTATGTTTACCGTTTTGGAATTTCATCGAGTAAAAAGTTGTTCCTGGTCCATGTGGATCTCTAAGTTCAAGATATAATTCGTATATTTTTTTAAAAAAATAACTGATTTCACCCATTCAGTAATTCACGTCCTTGCACGGACAAGCCATTCAGTTGGGGCTGAACTTTTTTGTTAGGGCCGAGTATACCCCCTAGACTCCGAAAAGTGAGGGCCGACCCATTCGAGAGGAATCAAATAGAAAAAACCCTTGATTTTATTTGTTCTTTTATGTAATTGGTCTTATTTATTTTTTCGATACTTTTACTAGTTTAGGGTCTCATGCGTATAAATACACCAGTGGTCCGTTCGTTTCGCGGAAAATAATTTTCAGGAAAACGTTTCCGGATTTTCCGGCGTTCGTTTCATGGAAAATGAATTCCTTGAGGAAAATGAATTCCTTGAGGAAAATGTTTTCCATTAAAGGAAAAAAAGTCTTCTAAAATAGGGGAAAATGTTTTCCACTTTTCAAAAGTGGAAAACATTTTCCTTACTTAATCTCTCTTATCTCACACCTCTACAAATCATGACTTTCTCCTCCCCTTTCTTTTTCTTCTTTTCTTTTTTTCATTCGAATTATTTTTTAATTTTAATTTTCTTTTTTTTTTTTAATTCGAATTATTTTTAATTTCCTTTTTCTTTCTTTTTCATTTTCCTTTTTCATTTTCCTTTTTCTTTTTTTCTTTTTCTTTCTTTTGTTTTCTTTTGTTTTCTTTTTGTTTCTCATCTTCTTCTTTCTTGGCTAGTCATCAGACCAAGTGAACTTTAAACTCATCAATCTCAAACTTGCGCTCATCGATCTGGCAAGCCTCGAGCTTGACGCTCGCGCTCGCCAATTTGGTGAGCAGAAAATATTTTCCTTACCAAACACCGGAAAATATTTTCCGAAACATTTTCAGGTTTTAGCCGAACACCAGAAAATATTGTCACTTTCCTGGAAAATGACTTTCGGGAAAATATTTTCCGGAAATGGCTCATTTTCCGCGAAACGAATGGACCCTAAAGATAAATAAAAATTACCGTTTCATATTTGTGGCAATACTGTAGCAAATGTAATTGAAGGAGACTTTCTCAAAATAGGTCTCTGATTGGTAGGCGACGAACATACATGTCAATTGCATTAAAAACTATTGTTCATTCTTTGTAGCAATACTATAGCAAATGGAAGACAGGTCACTATTCGGATCCGTTTGTTTTGCGGAAAATGAGCAATTTCCGGAAAATATTTTCCCAAAAGTCATTTTCTAGGAAAATGACAATATTTTCTAGTGTTCGGCTGAAACTTGAAAATATTTCGGAAAATATTTTCCAGTGTTTGTTAAGGAAAATATTTTCCGCTCACCAGTCAACGAGCGCGAGTTTGAGATTGACGAGCTTGAGGTTCATTTGGTCGACGACTAGCCAAGAAAGAAGAAAATGAGAAACAAAAAGAAAAAAAGAAAAAGAAAGAACAAGAAAGAAAAGAAAAAAGGAAATTAAAATTCGAATTAAAAAAAGAAAATTAAAAAATAATTCGAATGAAACATGTAAAGAAAAAAAAGAAAAGGGGAGGAGGAAGTCATGATTTGTAGAGGTGTGAGATAAGAGAGATCAAGTGAGGAAAATGTTTTTCACTTCTCAAAAGTGGAAAACATTTTCCCCTACTTTAAAAGACTTTTTTCCTTTGATGGAAAACATTTTCCTCGAGGAATTCATTTTCCATGAAACGAACGCCGGAAAATCTGGAAAACATTTTCCACGGAAATTATTTTACGCGAAACGAACGGACCCCAAGTCACTTGTTCATTCTGCCTGTCATAAATAATTGTCGGCCATGAGTGTTGTATCACGGGTTTGCTGTCTTTTGCGTGACTGTTTGGCTTTCCCTTCCCCGATGCTGTGTGAGGCACAAAGATGCAATGTTTGAGGCAGACTCTCCTGAAGTAATAAAATCGTGTCTGCTTTCCGCACGTCTTATTAAAAGTTTCCTCATCCTCCTCTCCCAAATGATCCGGTTCTAGCATAAAGAGCATGCCGCTAGCTTGATATGATGAGATTTTATAAATGCACTCTCCACTTATCATTTTATGAATTCTGTGGATCATAAATCATCTGAAACTTTAAAGTTTATGAAATAGCTTACTTAGAGACTAAAAGATAGACCCTTTTGAAAGGCTAAGGTAGCCATGTTTGTAAGATAGCATATCTGTCTCAAGTATATATACTTATGATTTGCTTCATAGCCCCATCATGGTAAATATACATTTCATTTTTTTTTTTAAAGAAAGAAAGGTCATTCAGTTGCATTTAGTCGTTTCTGGCACTTTGATATGATTAGTCTAGCTTATTTTAATCTATTTTTTTGCGTGTCAATTCAAAGTTTGTTGAGTAAGATAGAAGATTTCTTTTAGGCTTTGTGCATGTTTAGGGGCGCATGATAATGCTTCTACTCTGGGGAACAATTTCTTTTCAGAAATAATTCTTTTCTATTTCTACTTTGGGGAACAATTTCTGAGTAAAATAATGCGTTTGACAACTATACAAAATTTCTACTCTTGGAATAGAAAAATAATAAAAATGCATTTGATAGGATTTATGAATTTTTGTATTTATTTGTTTTTTTCTTCTTGTTCACGGATCACCGACTGCTGACTGTCGTCGCCAACCGCCACCACACGACCGTTGCCCACACCCCATCGGCCGCCATCCCCTCCCACAGTCGCTCGTCTGCCTCTAGCGGCCGGTCGACGGCGGTCGGTGGTGGCAACAACAGGCTGCCAATGGTCGAGCAGCGGTGACGGCGGTCGATGGCAATCGTTGGCCGGCGGGGGTGGCCGATGGGCTATGGGTGGCAATTGTGCAGTGGAGAGCGGAGGCGATGGTCGACGATTGAGCGGCAGTGACGACGGTCGCCAGGGATTGGGGACTGCGGCGACGATGGTAGGCGACAACGACGACGACGGTCGGAGGCGGTTGGGCAGCAACGATGGCGGTCGGCTGACAATGGTCGTGGGTGATCGGAGGTGGCCGACGGTGGCCGCAACAAGGAAGAAGAACACAAGAAAAATATAAAAGAGAAAATTGCCTTATTTTTAGAAATTGTTCTCGGGAACAAGAAGTTTTTTTTTTTTTTTTAATTTCTGTTCCAAATCTATTTACTCGACTAATTTTCTTTTAGGGGAATAGAAAAGTAAGTTAGTATTACCAAATGGATTTATGTTCCTTTTTTTTTTTTTTTTCGAGAAACAAAAGAACAAAAATTGAGAGAAATAGAAATGTTACCATATAGGCCATTACTTCACAAGAATCCTATGACGAGATCATGTTTTAATTTTGCCAATACAACTCACTTTACTTTTTACTTTTTTACTTTTTTTCACATTCACCTTGCTTATTATTATTATTATTATTATTATTATTATTATTATTATTATTATTATTATTATTATTATATTATTATTATTATTATTATTATTATTATTATTATTATTATTATTATTATTATTATTATTATTATTATTATTATTATTATTATTATTGTGCAGTTATGCATGACAACATATATATGCATATTTAGGAATAAAAAAATGAAAAAATTGGATTAAACAGCTTTTTTTTTCCTCTAAAAGACAGAAGGTGCCACTAACGGGCATATAGTAAAATAAGCATAACCAAGCCCCTGATTCGAAACCTTTGGTTTGCATAAATAAGATGAGCCCCTACATATAACTTGACTTCTAACTGACCTAAAATAGGTTAGTAGCAGTTCTACTCTCATTTAATAAATCATTAAGTTGCGATTCATAAGGTTTAGGAAAGTCAATGCGAAGACTCAGCATCTCCTGGCGAGGGCCTATCTCCGCTTACTTAGCAAATTAGCAATCCGTTAAACCACCCCTAGGTCTGCCTCGATTAGCGTCATGACAATTATAGTGCTCAAATTAAAATTTAGATATTTAATAGATGTAGTAGTTACCCTACTGGTCCAGGCTGTCATTCTTCTAATAAATAGGTGGAATTCCAAAAAAAAAAGTGCAGTTGTTTTTCCGCTAGATCAAATTTAGGAGATTTTATATTTTCTCTAGAGTATTGTTAAGTCTGTTTTAATTGTAGCATTAGAGAAACGCTGCATGGAAGACAACCCGTGAGTCCAAGCACATCTAAGCCGAAGGGTTAATGGCTGGCTGACCGTGAACAGAGGCTTCACGCACGTCATGTTTTCTGAAAAGTTGTTTCCAAAATAATAGATATTTTCCTAATTTTTTTATTTCTAAAACCCAGTTTCATAAATGGCCAAAAGGATGATAATACATTTGCCTAACTAGGGCAAACAAGAATATCGCTCCATCATTTCAAAGTTGTTCACGCATTATCAAGTGTAATGTCATCTAGGGTATGTTTGTTTCACAAACAAAATACTATTTCTGAAAAATATTTTTCAGAAAGTTATTTTATAGGAAAATGACTTTATTTTTCGATATTTGACTAAAACCTGAAAAAGACCTAAATATTATTTTTAATCATTTGATAAGAAATATCTAATGAGAGAAAATAATAAAAAAATGGTATGTTTAATTTTTATATTTTTATATATTTGTTCTTTCCTTTCTTTTTTTTTCTTTGTGCTTCTTCCTTGGCCAATCATCAACCATGGCGATAGTTGCCACAGACTAGCTCTAGCCTCCCCCAAGGTTGACGAGGCTTGAGCCTTATTGCTAGAGGCCGCAAGCTCGCTTGATGTGAAGAGTCTCAAGCCTCCTTACCAAAGGTCGCAAGCTTGCTAGCCTCGAGCGAGCTCAAGCCTCCTTGCTAAAGGCTGCGAGCTCATTTGATCGGTGAGGCTCAAGCGTCGCTGCGAAGGCCACAAGCTCACCCAATCTAGTGAGAATTGAGTTTACAAGCCTTAAGTGAGCTTGAGCCTCAACATCGGAGGCTACAAGCTCACCCAATCTAGTGAGGCTCGAGCTTATCTGCTGTCATTGTGATCGGTGACCGATTGAAACAAAAGAAAAAAAAAGAAAAAAAAAAGGAAAAAAAAAGCAAATAAAAGAAAATTAAAAATCAAAAAATCAAATTTTTTAATTTAAAATTCAATTTTTTTTAAAAATATTTTTATAATAACAAGTGTTTCATTAACAAGGACCCAAGCTCAAGCATTGAGCACTCGCCCATGGCCTTTGTGAACATCGGGCTTGAAGGTCGGGACTAGAGCTCGAGTGTTAGCGATTTGAGCACGGCCTTTATGTCGAGTTCAAGTGTCAGAGCATTAAGTACAGGCACCAAGGGTTCGAGCCCAACCTCGATGGACCTAGGTGTGGGTGCTGGGCGCCTAGGCCCAAGCATTAAGGTCTTAGGCACAACCTGATGGAAACACCGAGACTGGAAAATCAACGTTGGGATTTATGTGTTTAAGCGTAAAGTTTCTAGTCTAAATGCCGATATCTAGCCGTGTTTTGAAAACCTTTTCAGGTTCTTTCAAAAAGGAAATCATTTCTTGAATTTAAGTTTCGGTAGGAAAACATTTTTTATCGAACCGTTGACTCATTTTTCTAAGTGAATCAAACATTGCAAAATAAGGAAGATATTTTTCCGGAAAATATATTTCGCGAAACAAACTATCTCTTAGTCAAATTGAATGTGTATACACTCAGCAATTAGAACTCATACATATCTACCACGTTGTTATGCATATTATAAAGAGCACACAAACACACAACACATGGAGTCATGCCAGGGCATAAAGTGTTGTGGAACTTTCCTTGTCGTTACTCTAAAAGGAAAATTGAAATTGCACTTATAGTTAGGGGTGAATGGCTCCCGGTTCCTTACAGGTTTTGTCTAGAACCTGGAACCTACCATTGAGTACAGGTTCCTCATTTTTTGGAACTTAGAACTTACTTGTTAGAACCAAGAACCTAGAACCTACCCTGTCACAGGTTCCACGGCCGGTTCCGGGTTCCAACGGGTTCTTTTTTTTTTTTTTTTTTTTTTTTGTTTCATTTTCAGATTTGAACTATAACGAAGAAGGATACCTTCAATAAGCTGAAATAAAAGGATGTTATAGACTCAACTTCAGGATGCTAGATTACCTTTCATAGAAGATCTCATACCTGTCCAGCATCACATAAATCTCCAGAAAGGAAAAAAATGGCCAAAGAAGAATATATTCAAGCACATCCCATCTTTTGTAGTAAGTGGCGGGACTTGGATGAGAAAACTACTTGTGGGAAGAAATGGAAAACAAAAATTGCTGAGGGACAAGGGCTTGAGAGGAGCAAAGAGAGACAGAGTGAGTGTTTCTCACCTACTTTTGCAGCAAACTCCATCCAGATGTCAAATGCAGCTTTATGCAATTTCACGCCACCCTTGACAAATCTCTTCGATTACTTTGTGAGCAACCCCCAATGGTCTGTATCGTTACAAATGCTGCAAAATTTTTCCATGAAAAAAAGGATATCAAATAACATGAGTAAACTATTAGATTGAGAGTAGCAATGCGGACAATGATTAATATAAAAACAAGTTGATTATATCATATATAAAAGACACTAATAAATTGGATAAATTGCGTGATAACCATTTAGTAAATTTCACACAATTAAGTGCAATAATGGCTTACTACATGATAACTCGTTCTCAGGATAAACAACATGAAAACAGGATAAACAGAATGGAAGTGACCTGAAGACAATATTGGCCGTGTTGGGTTGCAATGGCAAGTTATTCTTCTTCAAAAGCTTCGTAACTTCCTGCATGAGGGCAGCATCTCTGTGCTCTTTAGCATATTGCTGCATTGCAATACCCTAAGTTAGCAGAAAAAATGTGTAAATGAAAGAAGTGCAGCTCATCCGAGCATGAAATTTTTCAAAGAGGAAGAGACAGAGACACAACCATTGGACCCCTTGGAGAATATAGTGTTGGAAATTAATCCAGAGAAAACACACAGTTTGTTGTAATCAGAATATCAATGTAAAGAAGATGATAACAACTTTATAATATCCTTCATTTTACAAATATTGGAGAAGAAGAAAAAAAAGATATAACATAAAATTGGAGGTGAGGTACGGATAACCGAATCTCCTTAAGGCGATTAGTTCCTGCCAATGGTGCTCCGCAGATTCACGAACTATGCTTCCCAAGATACAACACCTCGAACCTGTTTGGATTAGCACTATGCAAATAGGACTCAATCGAACCGTTCAATTGAACCAGCACACTCAGAAAAAACAGAAGAGTAGGAAAGTATATCAAAGTTTTTTGGAATCGAGTTGGAAAAAGCCAAAACCAAAAACCTGTAATGAAGCTCTATTCTCATATCTATATATAGAGCTTTTTAGTTCAGGTACTAAAGAGATACATGAATTAAATAGACGAGTGTATCCACGAAGTTCATGAATAAAGAGATACGTGAATCCAGAGATACGTGAATTCAAGAGATTCATGAACTCAATAAATACATGAACTAAAAGATACATAAATCTAAGAAATTCATGAATTCAATAGAAACGTGAACATAAAAGTTGAGGAAATACATGAATCCAAAAGAGATACGTGAATAGAATTGACGTATCATAATTATTGGCTTTCGTTGATCCATTAACCATAATTACAACAATCCCCCACATTAATGGATCAACAAAACATTTTTTGGCTCGAAGGAATCTGAGCATGCCTGTTGAAATACACCGCATCAAGATAGGTAGCTTTCGCTTTGAACCTTCTTTAGTGAAAGCCTATCGAACTTACTTAACTAGTCG
Organism: Eucalyptus marginata; assembly: GCA_014182565.1. Classification (NCBI taxonomy): domain Eukaryota; kingdom Viridiplantae; phylum Streptophyta; class Magnoliopsida; order Myrtales; family Myrtaceae; genus Eucalyptus; species Eucalyptus marginata. Next base: position 12,012,676 of record CM024585.1, read on the forward strand.
ATGGACTAAGCCTTGAATCGCCAGTTGTTTGTGTAAGCCTAGACAATAAACCTCACACGGAGTACTTCCAATTCAAGATTGGTTCTTGGTTGTGTTCGTTCTTTCGCCCCGAACCTCTCGGGATTCATGCGTGCTTTAGAAAATCTAGCCTTTAAAGATTTTCATAGAGTCGACCAGCTCCACGCATATAGGTGCGTTCCTCTTAAAGATATCCTACCATATCTCACTTGGATGTTACATCCCAAGTTATAGGAATCATTAAACACATAGCGTACCCTTAATAACGCTGTAGGAAAGCATTGTTGCATTATAGGAATGGGAGACAGTGCTTACACTAGAGTTTCCAAAATTTGCGTTGTCCTATTGAACCTAGTCCATGGGATCTCCAATCGCATAGGTTAGGTTTTCACCCTGGAATCTCTTTATTGGGTTAAGGCTCTTAAACCCATTCCCCTTGATGCGCAGTTTATCTGCTCTTTTGACAAACCTTTTGTCAGCGGATCCGCAATATTTTCCTTTGACTTCAAAAGATTATTCCATTTGAGAGCAACTGCTTTACGGTATTGTGTCTACGACGAATGTGTCTAGACTTACCGTTATAAATCACATTATGCACCCCCACACTTTTAGAAAATTGTAGGATGACAACTTTCCATTCCATAACTCGTATGGAGTTTTACCTAGCATTTTGTGGGGGTATTTTATTAAAAATAAAATTTGCAGTTAAAACTGCCTCCCCCCACAAGTTCTGAGGTAAACCTGAACTCAAAAGCATGGCGTTAGCCATCTCCTTTAGTGTCCTGTTCAGTCGTTCAGCAACTCCATTTTGTTGCGGAGTATAAGGTGCATCGTTTGGAGAATTATTTCAAAACTAGCACAAAACTCTTTGAAATTGATTGAACCTGTATTCTCCTCCTCTATCAGACCTAAGCACTTTGATTCGTTTATCAAGTTGGTTTTCAACTTCATTTTTATACTTGACAAACATGCTCATAGTCTCATCTTTGCTAGTTAGTAAATAAACATAGCAAAATCTAGTACAATCATCCACAAATGCGATGAAGTACTTCTTTCCACCTCTACTTTCTACAAACTTTAAATCACATAGATCACTATGGATTAATTGTAGAGGTTCATTTGTTCTTTCAACGGATTTGAAAAGTTTCTTAGTAAACTTGGCCTCAACACAAGTCTCACACTTGTAACGGGCATCTAACTCAAATCTTGGAATTAACCCCAAATTTGCTATTCTCTTCATTGTATCATAGTTTACATGTCCTAATCTACCATGCCATAGATAAGGAGACACAACAATGTAAACTGAAGACTTTTCTTTATTAATAGTCTTTGGGTACACATAATTCGAGTTTACATCAATGACAACCACATTGGCTTTAAACAGGTCATTACACAAGTACCATTTCCCCACATACATCTCTCCTTTCGAAAGTACAAATTTGTCGAATTTAAATACAACTTTGAAACCCTTCTTGACAAGTATGGGGCCAGAGATTAGGTTTTTCCGAATCTTTGGTACATGCAGCACATTCAGCAAAGCAACCTCCTTGCCAGATGTAAACTTCAGGATCACCTTTCTTCTTCTAGCAATCTTTGCTGATGCAGAGTTAGCCATATAAAGCTTCTCATCTTCTTCAGCCTTCTCATAAGATGAGAACATTTGTTTATCTGCATATATGTGATTTGTGGCACTTGTATCTAGCCACCAGCTATTAGTGTTCGACACTAGAGATGCTTCGGACATCACCACAACAGACAATCTCTCATTAGCTGTAACTGGAGGTGTTGCCATCACAGTAGGCAAGGTTCGTTGAACTATCCCTCCAGAAACGAAGCCAAAAGCCATTTGGCCTGTACTGTTCTGAAAAACAGTCCCGGGCATACCAATCGTATGACTTGTACCCGCACCACCAAAATTGGTGTTAGCCCAAGGGCCCGTAGCATTAATTACTACAAATTCAGACCCTGAGGGCCAAACATCTCCCATAGCAACGGTCGAATTGACCAAAGGAACGTCTCTTGAAACATTATGAACATTGAATGGCACTTGATTGTTTTCAGCCATCTCAATAATCTGATAAGCACAACAATAGTGAGTGAGTTAATCACCTTAAGATTGTTGGAAATTATTCCAAAGAAAACACACAGTTTGTTGTAATCAGAATATCAATGTAAAGAAGATGATAACAACTTTATAATATCCTTCCTTTTACAAATCTTGGAGAAGAAAAAAATAAGATATAACATAAAATTGGAGGTGAGGTACGGATAACCGAATCTCCTTAAGGCGATTAGTTCCTGCCAATGGTGCTTCGCAGATTCACGAACTATGCCTCCCAAGATACAACACCTCGAACCTGTTTGGATTAGCACTATGCAAATAGGACTCAATTGAACCGTTCAATTGAACCAGCACACTCAGAAAAAACAGAAGAGTAGGAAAGTATATCAAAGCTTTTTGGAATCGAGTTGGAAAAAACCAAAACCAAAAACCTGTAATGAAGCTCTATTCTCATATCTATATATAGAGCTTTTTAGTTCAGGTACTAAAGAGATACATTAATTAAATAGACGAGTGTATCCACGAAGTTCATGAATAAAGAGATATATGAAACCAAGAGATTCATGAATCCAGAGATACGTGAATTCAAGAGATTCATGAATCCAGAGATACGTGAACTAAAAGATACATAAATCTAAGAAATTCATGAATTCAATAGAAACGTGAACATAAAAGTTGAGGAAATACATGAATCCAAAAGAGATACGTGAATAGAAAGGACGTATCATAATTATTGGCTTTCGTTGATTCATTAACCATAATTACAACATATAGTGGTAAGTGCCCGCATCCAGTTTTTTGCTCAGCAACTACTCATTACACATCTCCAAAACCTTCTCCGCCACCATCATCCAAGCAGAAACCCACTCCTCCAAAGACAAAACCACCTGCTTCTAAACCAGTTTTTCCCTTCTACAAACCTATCTTTAAATGGGTAAAAGTTGACACAAGACTGTGCGTCTATCTTCACAATCCTAATGTTTCTGCGATTCAACCTTTCTCATTCTATATGACTAGTCGGGTCTATCCTCCATTCCTACATTATCTTTATATGATGCTCTTCTATCATTTTCGGCTAGGTTCTCCATGTCATCGATAGAGACGAGCATCAATCCATATCACAGAGACTAGCACATGTTAGATTACTCCAGCAACTTCAAAATTTGCCCAAATGGACCAAATTAGGGTACTCCCACCTCTCTTCCAATTGAAATCTAGACTAAGAGCACAAAAAATTGATGCCCAATCTGGTAATTTTTTGCAGCCAGCATTGACAAATTTCATTCGTAAACTCGCATTACAAGCAAGGTAAACATTAGAATGACTGAACAAACAGATAAGCGAAGAAAAATAAATTTACTTTGCCAGGGGTTGTGGTGGTTCCGGGAGCAAGAGGAGAAAAGGCACCATACCAATAATTACCACAGCTTCTCTACCATCTCGAAGGCTTAATTGCTCTGCTCTCACTACAGTCTTTATCATCAGAGAGAGAGAGAGAGAGAGAGAGAGAGAGAGAGAGAGAGAGAGAGAGAGAGAGAGAGAGAGAGAGTATTGACTGGTTGAAGAAGTGAGCTCGCATTCGAAGCTTGTGGTGAAAGATGACGATATAGAGACTAAATCCTCCTTTTGAGATCTGCTCTCCACAGCCATCTCTCCCTCGATGGCATCGAGGGAGGCAAGGGCGAGGTGAGCGCGGGCCGACTGGCGTCCAGTGGCGGGACGACCGGCATCCGGTGGCTGAGCAACGAGGCGAGCGAGGGGTGACGGCGTTGAGGGAGGCAAGGGCGAGGTGAGCGTAGGGCGACAGGTGTCCAGCGGCGTTCGACGGCGCATCGAGGGTTAGCGGCATCCGGCGGCGGCATCGAGGGTGAGCAACGTTCGGTGGTGGCGTCGAGCATGAGCAGCGTCGGCGACAGGCAAAAGTAGAGAATGGGAGAGACTCAGAGAACTGTGAAAGTGTGAAGTGAAGGTAATTGATTTGGGGCTTTTTTTTGGAGCCCTACCCTCCGGTTCGGTTCTTGGTTCCCAATTCTACCTAAGAACCGCACTCACCCCTACTTATAGTTTCAAAAACTATTTGACGAGTGCGCCTCATAACCTTGATTGGAAAATATAGTACTAAAAGGGCGTGAATGCTAAACAACCCCTCCCCCACACATAATCGAATCCTCAAACCACAGTCCCTTACTTTCTACAAAATGGCCGATACCTTCATATATGTATGTGAAATTATTTGTCGCTGAATCTTCTCATAGATATAAATACAAAGACTCAGATTGAACTACGTAAATTTGCTGTTTTTTTAATTATTCTTCATTTATTTGTTCGGTGATTTTCGCATTAACGATTTGCAATATCTCAATTAGGTTCCGCGTTAATTTTACATCACCACCACTTAGGTGATCCTCATGATGGCGAGCGACGTGGCATTCCCGTCTCAGTGCCCCATAACCGACGAGAAGGTCATGAGGTTCTTCAACGATCTCGTTAAGGATGTCCGGTTCGATATCGAGTCTAGCCACTTGGCCGAGTTACTCGAGCAAGTGACCGGTACCACCGGAACTAGTAGAAGGTGCGATGGGCAATCGAAAGCGAGTACTTCGGCAACCCCTGGTCATTCATTTAGGCTGCCCCTGCTTTTGTTCTCCTAGTCCTTACCTTCATCCAGGCTTTCTACGCCGTTTACGCTACTATCGTCCCGAGGATTAATCGAGCTCTGCGACACTGCTTCAGAGAGATATATGACGTTGATTTACCATTCATCGAATTTGGAGCAATCAGACCAGTAAAATTTGTGTTTCATTTCTAAGTTTTGCTTTTGCTATTGTCCTCTAAATTCGTTTTAATTGGCTTGAACTTAATTACATCTTCATCACTGCAGTTAGATCACTTGAAAGTAACGATTCGACAAAGAGCACTATATTCACTAGAGAACTTAATGTTAGTGCAGCTGATCAAAATCGACAGATTAAGAATTCTTAGAACGCATGATCATTGTATACTCAAAAGCAGCAGTGATCGCTAATTAGACCATTAATGAAGTGAAGGGGTTGCCTAGATTCCGATTTCACGCACAGGCTAGGCAGATTGAACTAGATTTTGAAAAACTGAGGCCTATGTTATGCTACATCAAACCAATCACACATCTAGATTTATCATTCACACTTTCTTCGGCACTTGTTTCCTTCAGCTTTGCCTGACTTCACCAGACGCAACGTCGCAAGACGTGACAATATTTCAAGGCCAAAATTTGATTTGTTTTCCACATCATCACTGTTAATACCTGAATTTTTGCCAATAAATCAAATATGCATTTTTTTGTCATAAATAATAATATAACTATTAAAAAAATAAGGAGGCTTCAGTTCAATTGACCGTTAATGCATGGGCGCAGCCCATTAATATCAGTTTAGACCCATCAACCCAATTTGCATAATTAGACCCCTTAGGAAAGGAAACCCACGACATTAGATGGAAGGGCCCATCCGAATTCCGAAAAGCCCCGGCCTTCCTTCCTTCTCTCTCTCTCTCTCTCTCTCTCTCTCTCTCTCTCTCTCTCTTCCGGCGAAAATCCTTTATCGCGTACTCCCTCCTTAATGCTTTATTGCGTTCGCTTTAGTCCAAGGATCTTGGTTCAAATGACGCTTAAGGCTTCAGAAAACAAATTCATTGAATGATCTGTCTACTGAATTGCTTGTGTCACGGGCCGATCGATTGGGATCGTGACCGTGCGGCGACTCAGACTCTTTTGGATCGTCTAATATCGCCAATTTGTCGAATAAAGTATTGTAACTTGCCTAGCTTCTCTAATCAAACCCATCAGCCTCGAAAGCCAGCAAGAGTCAGACGTAAAAAGCTCGGGGGCCCATGTTAAGAAATTGCATGATTCTGCCGGTCGCGTGGTACTTAATTTTGAAGTCTTAGTCTCCCCCATTAGTCCACAGTGTAAAAAGTTTTCCACATTGGGCTGATCGGCCCCGACGGGCACGCCAACTCCTATTAATTGCATTGGCAGCACGAAGGATCTTATCTGGAAAATTGACACAAGTTCAAGGACTTGACTAAATTTATCAAAAGTTCAAGGATTTAATTGAAAGAAATGTACAAGTTCAAGGGCCTGAAGTGAAATTTTAACTCAACAGTACACATTCCTTTTTCCCAACTACCATCTACAGTAAATTTCTCATCAAAACAAAACCCTCGCCCGTGTCACCAGAAGCAGCAAAAATAAAGAAATTAGCTCAGAAGTAACCAAAGTTAGGCTTTGTCCGGAGAAATATTGTCTATTAGCGAAAACCGTCGCGTCCTTACCATCTAATTATGGTATGTCCCATGCATAAAGACTTGTTAGGGTTAATAAATTGCTTGCATGGTAAACTTTAGAACTTCCCTTGAGACGACCATTCTCTTTGTTGAACTGGTAAACAGAAGATATATAAACAAGCCCCAGATCCATTATATACCCCACTAACTTCATGAACTACAACGGAAGGCACAAGACCACATTAGTTCTATATTTTATTGATAGTTTGGATTTGGGCCATATAGCTACTGTTGCCTATACATAATCTCTTTGTTTTGTAATTGAGAGCTGAAGAAGAAGAAGAAGAAGAAGAAGAAGAAAAAGAAGAAGAAGAAGGACTTATATAAACAAGCCCTAGATCCATTATATACCCCACTAACTTCATGAACTACAATGGAAGGCACAAGATTACATTAGTTCTGTATTTTATTGATACTTTGAGTTTGGGCCATATAGCTACCGTTGCCTATATATAATCTCTTTGTTTTGTAATTGAGAGCTGGGAGGTATTAATTATAACAGAATTCTCCACCGAATGTAGCCCTAATTTAAAGGTAGACCAGAATAAATCTCATGTCTCAATTTCTCTTTCTCACCTTTACTCTCTATTTTGTTGTGTTTGTACACCGAATCCTAACAAAAGAACCGAAACTTTGGTCGATTGCTCGACTATTGAGCTAATTACACGTAGTGGTCCAGAGATTCGAACTCATCTTGTGTGCCTAGTTCACGTAACTTCTCAATAAATAAGTCAATCCCCTCGGGGATTAATCAGTGATATTTCTTTGCGTGCCTCATTTTTAACGTGTGCTGTGGGGATGAAATTCTCATCAAGAATCTAATCTGGCCAACATTCGAGTGATATTCCTTTAGTCCTTTTGATTAGCTTATAAAAACATAAACTGATCCTCCAGACAAAGGAATTTCGTGGCACTATTAAATAACTGTGTGAGTTTTTCTACTCGATCACACTTTATTGTTCACCGCATGCCGCTGTCTCACGCGATGTTAACTCTCACAATTGGAAAGCGATAATCACACCTAAAATTATAATTTTTTTTTTCGTTGGGTGCCAATATTCCTAAGTAATTTTCATTCCACCAATATCTTAAACTTGTGCCAATTACTAGAAAATACCTTCCGTCTATATAGCTATTTAAATCCCGCGTGGTGGCATGCATGGTCGTTAGAAATCTGAAGTGGCAGCCTTATGCCCGGCGATCTCCACAAATACTGCCATATCAGATTTTTAACGGCCATTATGGATAGAAGCCCCGTGGAAAGTAAATTTGGGTCATCGATATAAGTTTGGAGGTATTGATGAGACAAAAATTTTATTATCACTCGTTCATATTTGGAAATAGACAACAAAAGTTTCGAGAGCTCATAATTACATATGGGGAAATTTATCCAAAAAGTCATAAACTTATTGTATTTATGCCAATTCAATCGTAAGCCTTTGTCAGTACAATGAAAAAAAAAAAAAAAAAACAAAGAGAAAAAAGAGATGAATTTAAAAAAAAAAATTTTAAAAATATCCACGTTAGAGTTGGTTATGCCACGTAAGACAATTGACGTCCACATCAACAATTTTAGCCAAAATTAGCTAGAAGAACTCAATTGGCAAATAATCAAAAAGTTTGGGGCTCAATTAGCAAATAGTCAAAATGTTTATAATTGAATTTGCACAAATGCAATAAGTCCAATTTTTTTTTTTTTTTTTTTTTGGTAATTCTCCCATTAGATGTGACCTAGGCTAATTGGAGAAATGGTCAATGAGACTATACACATATTTAGTGTCCCACATACACTAAGCATTTGACAATTCAAGGATAAAACATATTAAAGATGAATCCGTCACAATCCCGATTTTTTCATCATTACCATCATGCATGTTGGGTTTCCCTTTCATGATTCAAAGTAGTAGGTGAGGACTCACTATTCATTCGTATCACCATCGACCCCTAGCGGAAGTCAAGTAACGAAACGAGTGATCAAATCGTCAACGGCAACATCAAACCGTCCAATCATATCTTTCGTAATGCTCGCTCGGGGACTCCAATTTCTCCTTCTGCACCACTAGAAAAGAAGAGAATCAAAACACGACACTCGTAGTTTTTCATCGTCGCAAATTTTTTTTTTTTTTGAGCAAATTTCATCGTCGCAATTTGATGATCAGAAACACAAAACATGAAAGCGCCATGCATGGAAAATTTATCTCCACGACCCCACACGCTTGCTTGACCCTCAATTCTTTAGGGTTCGGACGTTCTCTCTCTCTCTCTGTTCTAATCGTTGAAGCGGAGGTCGTCGATCAAGGCTCGAGTTCATTGGCGACCGGGTTTTTGGCACTTAGCTGAGTGAAAAACACTCGACACTTTAATAGTTGATAAATTGCAGCTGGTTCATTACAATTATGTCATATAAATTGCATGTAATATGTCATTAGAACAATGCATGTTAATTTAGAGTAGAATTTCATACAATTAGTTTTTTTTTTTAAATAAAGGAAAACCAAACAAGAGATAATTAATTAGAGTAACTAATTAGTTAGTAGAATCATGGTTAGGCTACGCATAGTAGTTTAGGTCTTTACTTATATTTAGAAAATCAATTACTTGATGTATTTGAATTTCCACTTTCTAGACTATGATTTGATTAATTTAAGAATTTTAATATTTCTTCTAGAATTTTAGATGTTTGTTTTGGTATGATTACTTGACTTTTTTTTTTACCATTTTTTGTAATTTTTTACTAGTTTAGGGCATCGCTTATATATGTATATGTTCATAAAATTCTAAACGCGAGTAAACATGTCGAACAAGTAATATAATGATAAGAAATAATATCGTCCCACGGAGATTGATAATTAATAATCTAATTAAATACTAAAATAGATTAATTCTAAAATTTATCTAACAAATAAAAATAATTGAGAATAAATTAAAAATAAAATTTGGAGACTAAATGCAGTGAATCAATCGATAAATATGTTTAAGCATCCGATTTCACCATAACAACTAGATATGAATTTCAAATTGCTCTGGATACAAGAACGATATCAAACATGTGATAGCGGAATTTCTTAATCTATTTACTATCCTATCTCTAGTATAGCAAACCTACTCGGTTTATTAATCTATTATATCTCTATATAAATTAAAATAAACATGAGTGCATTAAAAACTATGAATATTCCTTACTTACAATGAGTCTTTGGATCACCTTATCACCAAAAGCTACACAAATAACGTGGTATATATCCACGTTTAATTCATGGTTATATATTATAATGAGCAATTGCATATTATCACTTCTCAGTCTTAAATATGCATATCAGATCATTCAAACTCAAAAGCATTATGCACAATAATATATAACTCACATGAATGAAATCAATTGCAAAACATAAAAATCATGAAATTCACATCATCATGGTTAGGCTACATCGTAGACCTAACAAAAGAAAATTAGAACATAGCAGAAGAAGAAATAAAAATATAAATCAAACCCAGCATCTTGAATCAAAGAATAAGAATTCTATCATCACTTTTGTCTTCTCTTCAAAATACTTGAAAACTCTTAGAACAAGGAAAAACAATCTAACAAAAATCTAACTGATGTCTTAGGCTCTCAATGTTCTCCTATTTATAGGATATATCCAAGATCCTTATCTCTAAGCAATTGCGCATAAAATTAGGGAGTAAATCAAAGGATTTTTTTATTTGATATCTATCTCTCAACGCTTGCAGATAACATTAGGGAACAAAATCAAGGATTCCTTGATTTGATATCCATCTTCCACCGCTTTTGATTTGAATTCTGATTTTTGCGATTCTTTTCCTTATCTTCTCCATATCTCATTATTCTGCATAAATAAGGAAAATTGAATAATCAGAAGAAAATCCAAATATTTTCTCATAGATATTGCATTATTTGTTACCTAAAATAGGTAAAATAACTCTAACTTTATAGAGTTATCGTATACTTTATTTCATGTAACCTAGTTTTCCTCGTTAATGAATTAAATGAATTGAGCAAGTTTCTCTGTGTTTGCATGTTGATGTGCAACTATGGCTGTGTAGATCTAGTCTAATTTAATTTTGTTTATCCTCATTTTTACCACATTACATCATCCCTTTCAATTTGGCCAATTTAATTTTTGTCAACACATGTTCCAAAAAACCTAAGTAAATCATTACTAAATTGTATTTTTGTTTAGAAGAACGGCACTACCATTATCTAAGGTTGAATTTGCTTCTGGTATGGCGCATGCAATCAACTAGTTCACAAACATTCACTCAAAATATCGATTAGAGTAATTTGAGATGTAAAAAATGGATTTACTGAATTGATATATAAAGGAGACGACATACTTCAATTGGATATTTAGGACAAACAAATCTCTAATTGATTGCACCCAATTATGTTGCGGAGGAGAAGACCAAATGACCAGAAATAAAAGGTAGAGAGAGACTTCGAAATACAAAGAAACCACAAACTTAATCCTTAGTTTGAAATACAAGGAAAAGAAAAAGGATAAATGTTGAAGACAAACACACATTTGATCGAATCGGGCAAGGATCCCTCTGCAAACAAGCTGGTTGTTTTCTACAAGTTGCCGCAAGAATGCTTCGGGCGTTTGGCTGAATCCTGGGGCGTGAAGCGGCAGGATAGGCAGAGAGCGAGCAATACTAAGGCGGGGGTTGGGGTTTTAGGGGCGTTGGCTGGGCCGTAGTCAAGGGCATAAGAGTCCGACGTTTTGATAAATTGCACCACGTCGTGGCCAAGCCTCGAACCGTGTTCTTGAATCAAACATATGGGACGACGGTGGGGAACAAAGGATGTCCGCTAAGGGGTTTGATTGCCGTGCTATATTACAAGGACAATATCCTTTTTTTTTTTTTTTTTTTTTGCAAGAGAAAGAGAGACAGAGATAATTTAATATATGAACATCTATGCACTGTTGAGAAAAAATTCCCTAAGTGGTTTCGATGATTGACAAAACTATAGAGACTTTGTTTTCTAATCAAAATTAGTTTTCAGTGAAAAGATTGATGAAATATAATCAGAAAATCTCAATTAGAATCAGAGTCATGGATTATTATTCCATTCTTGTACATTGTATCAAACAACTAGGAATGAGTAAATCACCCGTGCAATAGCTAGCCGGATTCCTTGCCATATTTATGAAGAGTTCCAAAAGGAAAGTTTCTCTAATATCTTCCGAAATCCAACTTTCCTAAAACAATCCTTTAAAGGCAAATTGTTCTTTCCAAACATAAACATTTAACTTTTGAAAACCCGATTTGTTGTATGGGTAGCAAATACATATGGGAAGCTTCATCCTGGGCGATCCTGAAGCAATCAAATCTTCTTGATCGTATCCAGGGCCAACGGGTAGATTGGCTAGATGATTC